>CATIWQ010319265.1:0-26533 GCA_949673415.1 Euphorbia schlechtendalii | reverse complement strand
TATTATTGTTTATAGTGTAAGTGGTCACTTTAATCTGATTTTTTTGTACTAATTCTAGGATAATAAAAGCAACAGAGGCAGTTGTGGACTGGTTATTGATCTCATCTTCATTCAAGCATTGCTGCTCATATCAAGTTAGCTATTTGAAATTAAAATATCAAATTCCTAATGTGATTATGTTCCAAGTAACTTGAGTTGTGCACTTTATGAATTTTATTGATTGATTTTCTGAAGTAAATGTCATTTTTATTAAGTTATCAATTGATTGGAATAACGTAATAGTAAATAATATTTAGTAATGGAACATATTTGGCAGCTTGTTTTAATGTTTGAATATGCTTGTTTCATATTTTCAGTTGAGATGCTTAGTTAAGCAATGATATATGTTTTTAGCTAGACCTTTGCATTTACTTCGTCCTGTTTTATGTTTTGATGGTTATAGTTGGTTCACTTTGTTTTGAGTAAATTTTGCCATCAAGTTTTAGTTAAAATAGTTTAAAATTCAGTGAATACGACAAGGGATCCTACCTTTGCTTACCTTCCCCTTGTTCAATTTCATTACACTTACGTTACGAATCATTTGATTTTGAAATACTAATCTAAATGATCAATTTTTATGCTTGTGGCAGAGTAAAGTGAATCCTGTTACTTAATAGTTTTTTTATGCTTGCTGCTGTTTTGGTAAAATAGTATATATACTATTTTCTTTAGCATTGATTAGTATAAGTTGTTTTTATCATGGTAGTTTACCCTTGCACTCATGGACATCGTTACTTTGCTTGGCTTGCTGCTCTTTTGGGAAAACAGTATATATATGATTTCAGGTCTTAAGATTCCAACTTTTGATGATGAATGTTTATTTACGTGGGAACCTATTATCCAGATTTGCATGTTTATATAACTTAATAATGAAGTGGAAAATCTTTGTGCTCTAAGTACTTGTTATAATAATTACTTATGTTGCTAATTCTTTTAAATATGAAAAAGAAGCATCCATATAGCTAAACCTGACTAGTTAGCTGTTGTTGTGTTTGTTCTTCGAATATAGTATCTTATTTAATAAAAAACATGATGAATAACTTATAGCTAAACATGACTAATTGGGAATGAGGTTTGTTGTATCGTTGCTATAAAAATTCTCAAAAGTTCAAACACACATTTGCAGAGAACTAGTGTAAGACTCCATATTTAAAGATAAAAACTTCAAATATAAGTTCTATTATCTCGTGTAATGATTACACTAGTAGTAATAGTAGTAGTAGTATTACTACTACTATTATTATTATTATTATTATTATTATTATTATTATTTATTATTATTATTATTATTATTATTATTATTATTATTATTATTATGTAGCTCCCTTCAATCCAAATAGTAATTTTAGTGTAGGAATTTGCATTAGTAAATTTACAAAGGAAATTGCTAGAGATAATGCACTTGCAAATTTGCAAGAGGATTTTGCAACTGATTTTTCACTTGCGAATTTGCAACGGAATTCGCAAGTGATTATTCACTTGCGAAATTGCAATGGATTGGTACTTGCAGATCTACAACGGAAATTGCAAGGAATTTATTTCCGTCACAAATTTGCAACGGAAATAGAAACACTTGCAGACCAATCTGCAAGGACGCATATTGCAACGGAATGACTACCGTTGCAATTCCGTTGCAAAAGGTGTTTTGCAACGAAAATTCCGTTGCAGATTCCGTTGCAAAACCCATTTTTTCTTGTAGTGATAATTATAAACTAAAAGATTAAAACTAAAACCATGTTATTATACGTCTAATGCATCTCTCTAATGTAAACTAAAGCTAAAAGCCCTTTAAATAAGCTTTAGAAAACTAAATAAAAATGATAAAACAATCAATTATCTCCACTAATCTAATGCATTGAAGCCATTATGCCCACTTTCTGTAATGGTTGAAGTAGTCATAGACGTTGGAGAGAAGAAAATGCTGATTTCTTGTGCTAATGATAGCTGGAATCGGTTGTAGATGTGTCTATGTCAGCTGCTAAAAAAGTGGAATTTAATTAACCTCATGTTCTGTTGGCGGTTGCACTATGCCCACGGAAAAAGATCTGCTGTCCCCATTTATGTGTCCCCTTCAATGTCTCCCATTCAAAGTTTGACATGTGTTGGATACAAATAAAAGGGAAACCCACTAACAAGAAAGAGAAAATTAAAATGAATAAAAAAATTTAAAAAACTTACACATATCAAATTTTAAATGGAGGACATTGAGGGACACACAAATGGGGACATCAGATATTTTTTCCCTATGCCCACGAAGTATATTCCAACAGCTCCATCGATTCTTTCTCACGTACAGGTTGTGGAGACCAATTCAAACTCAATTAGCTGTTCCCTTTATTTTCTCATCCTTATCTCGTTTTCAAACTTTATTACCACTTTGATCATTTTCCTAACCAAGATCAAATTATATCCACAATTTAATCAAATGCACAAAAATAATAAGTTAATCAAGCATAATATAATGCATAAAATGCTAACTAACATGAATATCTGGTATTTGTATAGTGGTTATCTTGTTTTTGAAATCATATCTCAAAATTGAAATGTTTTAACTATCTGTCTGGTATATATCTGGTTGAGATCTTGTAAGAACCTAGTTTGGGAGCTTTGTAGTTATTTTGGTAATTTTTCACTGTTTTCAAGTCATTATAATTCGGAAAAAAACTAAACAGTGTTCAAACTGGTAGAGATCTGATAGGAACCTAATATTCCGAACATTTTTCAAAACTGAAATCATTATCACCATTTAGAGTATAGAATTGAATTCAAATGAACATAAATTTTGCTAAGTAAACCATTTATAAAAGCTTTAGAACTTATTTAGGACAAATTTTGTCAAGTAAGTATTTATTTTGAAGGCATTATATTTTAGAGAAAAAAGTAGCAGTGAATATTTGATTTTGTTAACTTATATACTTTGTCATTTCACCTCCAAACTGGCAGAGTCTGGTCTGTTAATAATTTTTTAAAACACTAACAATTATTACTGAATACCAACATTATACTAGATATGTTAGAGTCTAGCCGGTAACTATACCAAATACAATAATAGAATGGATAAATTAAGCTTAAAGCCTTCTTCGACCCTTTTAAAAATCCTGCTCTTTCCGTCAATGAACCAGCTTCTTCTACGATCAATTTCACATCTATGGCGTCATCCCCGTGGAATCTTAAGGGCTCAGTCAGTCTCCGCCGCTGCTTCAATGTCTTCCTTCTCTTCCGCCTCCTCCGCGCATTTCGACACTCTCCAGCGTAGAATCTCGACGGCGGGAGATCCTTCAATCTCGATGGTTTCTGTTATCGATCAATGGCTCAATGAAGGCAAAACTTTTAAGATATATGATTTGCGCAAATTCATTAAACAACTTCGCAAGAACCACCGCTACAACCACGCCCTTCAGGTACGTATCTTGTCCATTTCTCCTTCGCCTGAGCGCCGATTCATCATTTTACTGTGAATTTTGTGCATCATTCACCTTTTTCAATCTGATTCGTCTTCTCCCTTAATTAGGATTTTTTGGTCTGATTTGATTAGGTATTCCTCTGATTGTGTGGCATTGTCTTTATTAATGTGGAAACAGTGAAATCAATTCCAATTAAGTTCTCAGAAATCTGGTCTTAAACGAAATAGAGAGGATTTTTGTAATTGATGTTGCCAATTTTGTTGGAGAGTTCTGCAATTGAGTGTAATTTCTTCTCTTAGTTGATATTTGATGATTTTGAGTTCAGTACAATTGTAATTTAGGGCTTCTACATGATGAAAACATCTAAATCATTGATCATTTCATTTTAGATATCGGAATGGATGAATGATCAAGGGAGATATAGGTTGTCAGATGGAGATGTTGCGATTCGACTAGATTTGATAGCAAAAGTTCATGGCTGGGAAAGAGCCGAGTCTTGTTTCGATAGCATATCCGAAACTTCAAAAGGGTACCGAGTTTATGGCGCTCTTCTAAACTGCTATGCGCATTCTAAACAACTGGACAAAGCGGAGACCATAATGCAAAACATGAAGCATATGGGGTTTGTTAAAGACGCATTACCTTACAATGTAATGCTAGGTCTATATTCCAAGATGAAAAAATACGACCAAATGGATGTGTTGATGAACGAGATGGAAGAAAAGGGCTTCGAATGCACGATTTTCACTTTCAACACCCGATTGCAAGCTTATGTGGCAAAATTTGACATTGATGGTATGGAGAAACTTCTGGATAAAATGGAAGCAGATCGTCAAATTAATCTCGACTTCCATGCTTACTTAGTTGTTGGGAATGCTTATCTAAAATCGGGCCTTGTTGAAAAAGCGATGAAGATGTTGAGAAGGTCAGAGCAATTAGTCAGCGACAACTCGAGAAGATCTGCTTATGAATGTTTGTTGACTTCATACGCTGCTGTTGGAAGTAAAAGTGAAGTTTTTCGTGTTTGGGATCTTTATAAGCGAATGTTCAAGTTCTGCAACTCGGGATTCATAAGCGTGATAAGTTCATTGGTGAAATTGGACGATTTGGAAAGCGCTGAGGAAATTTTCGAGGAATGGTATTTGGGGATGGATTTATTTGACATACGCATTCCAAACTTGATGATTAGCGCTTTTTCGAAAAAGGGTTGTTGCGAAAAGGCCGAGGCGTATTTGGAGAGGATATTCGAGAAAGGGGGAAAACCGAATGCTATCTCGTGGGATCACATGGCTGTTGGGTATTTAGTTAGCGGTCAAATAACGAAAGCAGTGGAATCGATAAAGAAATCAATTTCGACACGAAATCCGGGAAGGGTACCGAATCTTTTAACTGTCGCTAATTGTCTGAAGAATTTGAAAGGTCGAGGAGACAAAGAAGCAGCAGAAGAGCTTCTGAAGATGATAAGCGAGCAGTGCCATTTGCCGAGAGGCGCTTATGATGAATTGTCGAGATGTATTAATGATGAAAACCTTGCAAGAGATGCGTTTGATCGAGTTGACGAAAATGATTCGACTTCTTCTGATGAATCAACGGAAGAAATCGCCTGATGACCGGTTAGTTATGGTACACTTTGAAGGTGGATTTTTCGTATAAAACTCCATTTTGACTATAATAGATGTACGATAACCTATATTTTTGTTATTGTGGAACAATGGAACAAGCAAGCAGCAGTTTTCCTGTTCTTTGTACAAATGAGAGCTGAAGTCTAGTGAAATTGTTCATTATAATAATGGCCTGAAAAAGAAAAAAAAGAAACATACCATTGTAAAACTAATGTACCATTAAAAGACTAAATTTTTTCTGTAATTTCAGTCTGTTCATATGTTTTTATAAGACTAAAGCCTTATAATAAGATGTTTAATTGATTATTAATGGAAAAATAACATAAAACAAAATTCTTTTCATGAACATTTTGTAAACAAGATTATGAGAATCAAATTTGGGACACATACTATCAAAATGAAATTAAATACTCAATGTTGTAAGACAGTTACTAGTATGCCATTTGCAAAGCCAAAATAGTTCTAAGATGCGGTGTGATATGGACCCGTTGGCTCATTTTAAGAAGTATGTTTGGTGAAGTACAGACTCAAGCTTTTTTTTTAATATGGTTTTAAAGGTTTTTCATGAATTGAGGCTTTCCGAGACAATAACAAAGAGCAGGATATGAGCGTAAGTAAACGACTGTGACAGAAATCTTAGACTAGAGGTTGAAAGTCTTGAAACTGAAGTTGTGATCATAAAGATCATATGTTCGAGTCAACGTTCGGGTGGGATGGTGTAGTTTTTTTTCCTTGTTAATATTATAAGTCAGACAAATTCGTTTTTTAATAAATCAGTAAAAAATTAAAATAGGGACTCGCATCATGACGATAAATATTAATCGCCGAAATAGCTAAAATCATTTGTGATAATTCTATCATTGTGCCATGTTTTAATGTGTGTACACATTGAAACAGTTATTTGATAAGTTCTCGATCCTAGAAAAAATCTACTTTCCCAAAATTATATTCCCTTCCATGTTTCACATTCATTATTTGACACATGCTCCATTTTCATGAGAAAGAATTAAAATGTTAAAAAAAAACCTAAAACTATTTGATAAGTCCTCAAGCCTGCCAAAACATTTTGGGGTATACTTGAATATATCTGAAGTCGTGACATTTCAGATGAAAACTTATTTGGCGATTCAACCAAAATTTTCAATCGAGTAAAATTAGATAATAAAATACTTAGAATGAAAATCTGTTGTGAATATTCTAAACAGTATAATTATCTTGCCAATGCCTGGTTTTTATCCCAGGAAAACTACTGGTAACTATCCTAAATAACTGTTTTGCAGTTATTTTTATCAATTGGCAGTTAATGATTGTAGATAAACGTCAATAAAACTGTTGTACAGGAAAATTAACATGTGTCGCAATTGTGAATTCTAAACATAGACTTTTTGTTTCTCAGAAGTATATGAATCACGGGTGCACGAGCCAATATCACAAGCGCGAGTCTTGCAGCGAGACACGGGTTGCCCCCGACCTCGCCAGGGGCTGCCACCCCTAGACCCCGCAACCGAGGATGCTGCTCTTTGATTCCCGAAATCCAAATATCATGATAGAACCCGAACAAACGTAACCTGAATTGTTTGATGAAATATTACCCTTACATCGGTTAACTAATGGATCAAATTAATACCAACAAAACATCAGTTTATTTCTCCTTATGTTTGTGGGCTGCCAAGCCAACAAAGCAAAATGCTTAAACCCTTCTTCAAGTCAAAACCCTGAAACTCATCTCTCAGTCGCTTATTCTCGCTTATTTTCCCGACGATGAACATTCTTCTGCGATCGAGTCATCACATTTTGGATAATGGCCGTCGATCGTTATCGAAGTCTCATTTTGCTTCCGTAATTGCTTCAACGTCTTCCTTCTCCTCCTCCTCTTCTTCCTCGCCTCAAATCGACCTCCCTAAAACGCAGAATCGCGAGATCAGGGGATCCTTCAGTCTCTATCGTACCAATTCTCGACCAATGGATTGAAGAAGAGGAAGACATCAAGCAATCTGAGCTGCGAAAGTTCATCAGGCAGCTTCGCATTCACCGCCGCCCCAAGCACGCTCTCCAGGTATCTCGTTTCTCCCCTACTGCGATTTTTTTTATTTCTCATTGTGCCATGTTATAATGTGTGTTTACACCTTGAACAGTCTGGATCTTTGTTGGAACTGTGAGAATCCTATGAAATTGATCTCAATCCTACAAATTTTAATTTAAGGAAGTAGAACATTGCAATCTGCTAAGTTTCCCCTTTCTCCCGGTTCCTAATTTTGAATTTTTAGCTGCTAATTGAGTTAATAAGTTGTGAATTCTTACCAATGAAGCCTAGTCTATTGATATCATCAGTGTTTTTTAGGGGCTTTTATATAATTTGAGGGAATTGCATTGCATAGTGTAGAATTCCTGAGTTTTGTGTCATTTTGTTATGTTAGATGTTAGAGTGGATGAGTGATCACAAGGGCTATCCCTTAGACGAGGCAGATTTTGCAGTTCGACTAGATTTGATCTCGAAAGTTCACGGCTTAGAAAAAGCCGAAGAATATTTCGAAAGCATCCCCGAGAGTGAACGGGGCTTTAGGGTTTATGGCGCTCTCTTAAACTGCATCGCTCAGGCAAGACAACTTGAAAAAGCCGAGGCAATGATGCAAACTATTAGGGATCTAGGATTCTTAAAATCGGAATTATCCTACAATCCAATGCTAAATCTTTATGCACAGATCGGTAATTACGAAAAAATAGACGCCTTAATGCGAGAGATGGAAGAAAACGGGATTAAATGTAGCCTCTTAGTTTTCAATACTCGATTGCAAGCTTACGTAGGCTGTTGTGACATAGATGGCATGGAGAAATTTCTAACGAAGATCGAGGCCGATCCCCGAATAAAGCTAGAGTTTCGTAGCTATATCATTGCAGCAAACAGTTATCTAAAAGCCAGATTTTTAGAGAAAACCGAGGCGATGTTGCGGAAATCAGAATCGTTAATCGGCGGTAGATCAAAAAGCTTTTGCTACGAAATTCTCCTCCCGTTATACGCGGCTATCGGGAAAAAAGCTGACGTGTATCGTGTTTGGGACTTGTATAAGAAGCTGGGGAAGTTTTACAACACAAGCTATTTTTTCATGATGACGTCGCTATTGAAGTTGGATGTCATGGACGGTGCTGAGAAGATATGGGAGGAGTGGGATTCCGGGAAGAACAGTTTTGACGTTCGTATCCCGAATCTTATGGGTAGCGCTTATTGCCAAAAAGGGTTCTTGGAAAAGGCCGAGATATGTGTGAATAAGATTGTTGAGAGTGGGAAAGAGCCCGAAGCTACGCTATTGTCTTCTTTGGCTACCGGGTATTGATTACGTGGTGAGATGAATAAAGCGGTAGAAATGTTGAAGAGAGCGATTTCGATAAGGAAACCGGGATCGGGATGGAATCCGAGGGCTCGTACTTTGATGAAATGTGTTGAGCATTTGAAGAGCCAAGGAGATGAAGAAGCGGCAAATGAGCTATCGAAGATAATACACGAATGATGTTGTTCTTAGTAATAATTGTAATTACTCTCCCCGGCTCCTAATATTTGTGATTTTAGACTTTTTATTTTGGTTCCTAATACTTGTCATTTTAAAATATCAATGCATTTTTTAACAAGATTTTTCTAATTTACCCTTCTATTAATTATGAAAGATAGTAAGTGTAGATTAATTTATTAGTTACTAGTAATTAAAAAGAAAGAGAATTTTATTATTATGAAGTAAAGGGGATAAAATAGTAAAAGAAAAAAAGAGTGCACCAATAATTGCTCACAAAAAATTTGTTGGTAGGGACTAGGGAACATGTATTAAAGTAATGCAAATTCAAAACTTAGTTATTAAGTTTATGCAGCGTTATTGAAACCGTACCGTACTGGCCGGTTCAACCGGTAAAACCGGGTACCGGTTAGGTATACGGTCGGTTTGAAGTACTTCACCGGTTTTGAAGAAAATCGTATCCTACCAGTTCATATCGTTAAAATACCAGTATACCACTAAATCGGTTAAATCGGTATTAAAAAAAAACATTTTAAACTTTAGTTTAAAAGCTTCCAGTTCAAGTTCTTTGCTTTTATCGTTACGTTTCCTTTCAAAATCAAAATAAAAAAAAGTAAAATCCTAGAATTGATAAAGATTTTTTAGAATTAAAATTTGAAAATTTGTTAAGGATATTTATTATTTAAATACTACATTATTTTTAAAAAAATTCATTAATCCGATATTACCACTTATAATACCGGTAATACTGGTCATACCACGTACCATTAGCTTCACCGGTATCGTGTCCGGTACGGTATTGATAACATTGAGTTTATGGCCACGACATTTAACGAAGACTATGGAAAAAAATTAATCAGTTTTTAACTTTTATTAAACATTTTGTGTAGGGTGGAAAGGCTCGATTGTTTCAATAAAATTACTTGGCTTATATAAAAAATAAATTATACAAGACTGAAATTCCAAGTAAAAAATCCGGAATTCACTATAAAGTCTATTCAGGAGATTGGCCTTATCAAGTGGTGTGTTACCAAAAATGGATGCCTAAATTGCGTGATTGGCTGTAAAAGGCTGACCTCATTTGCTCGACTAATTAATTAATTAATTTTTCTATCAACTAATCTAAGCTTAATTAATGTTTATCTCCATCTTCTTCACATAAATAATTAAATTTTTATAAAAAATATTTGTGATTCTCTTTCCATTAATAGTCCTAAGCGGCCGCATTTCATGCGAGAAAATTTAAGTTCGACTCTCATTACATGAATTTAGAGATGAATGATAAATTTTAACCGTGAGGCACAATAAAATCATGTGAAACATAAAGTTTTTAAAATCATTTATCAAAGCATAATAAATAGTTAGTTCCCAAACTTGGTAACTTTTATTAGTTGCCGTAAAATTTTTTGAAAAGTTTCTATCGGTCCCTAAAGTTAGGAAAAATGCACTCACTAGCATTCTTTATGTCACGAGTCACCTTGTGATTGGTTTGATTTTTCGATGATATCGCATTATTATTTTTCTCTCTCTGATCAGAATTAGACACATGACATCATGGGATTGATGAATGCTTTTTTACAAATTCTAAGAACGGCAGAAACTTCTCAAAATTTGACAACTAGTAAAGTTAATAAATTTAAGGGGCTAACTATTTATTAAACCTTTATAAAAATTTGTTGACCCACCATTACATTACGTTAGCATCACCTAAACATTAATTCTTTCTTCCACAAATGCCAACCCTTGCCTAACATTTTGTTTTTTACTTCCCAACCACCAACATATTCGAGATACATCTTTAAGTTATTATTATAATCACACTCCTAATTTTACTATAAAAAGCGGGATCTATGATAAGAGCCGATGAGTAGCACCGATATGGAGTGACCACTTTAAATGATTTAAAATTTAGATCGATAGAGTTGAACAGTATAAATGATTTAAAATGTTAGATTTTTTATCAATGAATTGCTATTATTTTTGTCCCTAACATATATGTGCTATATATTGTCATATATAACCCTAAATGTTACTTAGATCATGATTAATGATAAACGATGTTTGAGATATCATACTTTTCTACTAATTGCACTTCAATATATCGTTTCATGTGCCACATATCACATATCCAACCCATTGCACAGAATACACGTATACGAGGTGATACTGCCATTTAAAGGTAACAATGAACGCGTTTAGCAACGTGTTCAACATGTAACTTATTATTTTTAAAGAAAGAACACATGTTCAACAATCTCTTTTTACCATATACTCAAGGTTCACTGTTTTTATTGTTATTATTTGTTATTACTGATATTTTTTATATTTAAATTAATTAAATAATTATTTAATATTAAAATCTACTTGGATTATTGTACATACATATACATACTCACCTAAACTCGGCTCAAATCCCATTTTATTCCCTATACTTTGCAACTCTTAATCTCATAAACAGGTAAACTTTACTCCTTGAATATTACGTCGCAATATTGTAATTGAAAAAGAATGATAAAAAAACGATATTTTCGAGGAGTTAAACTAAACAGAACTTACATGCCATACTTTTGCTAATTCAAAAGCTACGAGAAACTTTAAAATATCTAGAGTATATATACCATTTTCAAATCGAGGTGTGTAAAACTGACCTAACCTTAAAACAAAACCCACCCGAAGTTCCTTTCAACTATGAAGAACCTTATCCAACTAAATTCCCAAAAGGTCATGTCAACCCGGTGAAACCCACATTGTATTCACACGAGGGGCAAGGACATTTCAGTCTTTGATTACCAAAACAACAACAATCACTGACCCTGAGACAAATAATAGAACATTGTCCAAGAAGGAAATATTTAAAAAATTCAATGCATCTCTCTCTGTCTCCAACGGTTTAGGATAAAACCCACACACTACTCATAAAAGCAGAGAAAAAGCTCGCACAGAACCAGACCCATTAACTAATTTTCAATCTTAGGTTTCCTTATTGAGAAGGAAACCCTTTAAATTAATCAAAGTTTCAGTCTTTTTTGAGTTTCCCTATGCTCTACTCAAATTACTTTAATCAAACTTTGGGTTTGTTTTAGATATTATATTATATAGTCCAGTAAAAGCACCTTTCACGAGCTTACATCTGCAACTTCTCTTTCTTCTTTCTTCTTTCTTCTTCTATTTGTCATCCAATTTCCTAACCCATTTGGTTTGGTGAGGTTTTCACGAGGTTTCGCCTATCTTCAAGTCTTTTTCTTTACCATCCAATCAAGTGGCTCACATCTCTCGCCACTTCATCAAATCTCCTTTCTTCTGAGCATGATTGTGAAATATTCAGTTGGTTTTGTTCTCTTTTAGGTTTTTTTAGCTTCTTTTGTTTGGTTTGTTGGATGGATCGATCGGCTGTAACAGTTGGCCCGGGTATGGATATGCCGATTATGCATGATAGTGACCGGTACGAACTCGTCCGAGATATCGGTTCTGGGAATTTCGGAGTTGCTAGGCTGATGAGAGATAAACAGACTGATGAGCTTGTTGCTGTTAAGTATATCGAGAGAGGTGAGAAGGTAAGTGTTGTCCCCTTTTCTTGCTGTTTTTTTTATAAAGTTTTGAACTTTATGTTCTTTTTACGGTTTATGGTCTAGATTTCTGGATCTTGAGTTCGTTTTATTGTACCAATAGTGAGAATATTTTGTTTTGGAGCAAAATCAATGTTATGATTTGTCTTTGATTTTGGTTAGAGTTTTTGCCTGGTTTCTCTGTTTTCTTAAGTAGTTACTTTGTGGACAATTTGATTTTGACATTTGTTTTAGAAAGAATTTGATTGTGGTTTATGGTTCATCAATTTCCCTCCTTTGAGGAGTTTTTCTTGAATTCATACATGTTTTTCAATAGATGAATTGTTGATCATTATTTATTTTCTTTCAAATTAAGAGGTTTTAATTTGTATATTTTCATGTTTAATAGATTGATGAGAATGTGCAAAGGGAAATCATTAACCACAGGTCATTGAGGCATCCCAACATAGTGAGATTCAAAGAGGTTATAGTCGATTCCGATTTTTCGGGATTTCTTTCTTTTTTTTTCCGAAAGAAACTTGTGATTAACTTTTTTAACTATAAAACACAGGTTATATTGACACCAACACACCTAGCTATTGTGATGGAGTATGCATCTGGTGGGGAGCTTTTCGAGCGGATTTGCAATGCAGGTCGTTTCAGCGAAGATGAGGTTTGTATGCAACAATTTCTATACACATTATTTAAATGGACTTCGATTTAACTTATTATTTCTCTTTTCGTTTATGAATCCAGGCGCGATTCTTCTTTCAACAACTTATATCAGGAGTGAGCTATTGTCATGCAATGGTTAGTAAAAATGAAAACTTTTTTTGTGGGTTCTTTGGTATATGCGTGTACTTGCTTTGGTGGCTAAGTTACTGATTTTTCGGGTTTGATTTGTGAAGCAAATATGCCACCGTGACTTGAAACTCGAGAATACATTGTTGGATGGAAGCCCAGCTCCTCGTCTCAAGATTTGTGACTTTGGCTATTCTAAGGTACAAAAACCCTTTAATTTTTTTTTCTTAAATTGTTAATTCATAATCTATATGTCAGTTTCTTCAATTCAATAATATAGTTTACGCGACATTTTGGAATTTTTTTTTGTATTTGGAATTTTGTACTCTCGTTCGGGCTTGTATCGTTCTGCTTATATTCATAGTTATAGAAATCGTACGATTGACGATTCGAATCGAACGATTCATGATTCGCCCCTTCATAGATTCGAATCTATGGGTGGAATCAGAACAGGCCATGAATCGTTACTGAATCGAAGGAATCGATTGAGAATCGTACGAGTCTACTGATTCCTACGATTCAGGAAAATACAATACTTATATTGCTTTTGTTTTGGATTGTGCTGTTGTTATTCTCGAATTTTGATAATCAGGTTTTTTTTTCCCGCACTTTTTTACAGTCGTCAGTTCTTCATTCGCAACCAAAATCGACTGTCGGGACTCCAGCATATATAGCACCAGAAGTGTTGCTTAAAAAGGAATACGATGGCAAGGTAATAAAACCGCACGCTGTCTTTTTCTCGTGAAAACCATCTCTTCGACTAAAAAACTTTTTCGGGTCTATTCTGTTATTTTTTTTTTCAGATTGCGGATGTGTGGTCTTGTGGGGTAACTTTATATGTGATGTTGGTAGGAGCATATCCTTTCGAGGACCCCGACGAACCTAAAAACTTCCGAAAGACTATACATGTAAAGTAGTTGTACTATTTATTTTTCTGTCCTGTATCTTACTAAGATAACTAACTTAGTTTATTTCTCGATACAGCGAATTCTGAATGTCCAGTACTCGATTCCCGACTATGTTCATATATCTCCCGAGTGCCGCCATCTCATCTCAAGAATCTTCGTGGCTGACCCTGCAAAGGTCAGTGTTTTTTTCTTCTTCTTCATTGCATGATCCATGTAGGGCTGATTTTAAGCATAGGTCAGGAGTGTGGCAGCGTAGGGCCCACGAGCAGAAGGGGGGGCCCATGTTTTTTTTTATCACGTTTCACGTAGGGCCCTCGAAATGTCAGAACCGGCCCTGGGTATATATGAACTCCGGCTACTATTTGTTCACGGTTCGAATTTTTGAACACACGTTTTTGTAACAGAGAATAAGCATTCCGGAGATTCAGAACCACGAATGGTTTCTGAAGAATCTTCCGGCGGATCTCATGGATGAGAACACGATGAACGAAGAGCCGGACCAGCCGATGCAGAGCAATGACGAGATAATGCAGATAATATCGGAAGCAACCATACCAGCGGCTGGATCGCGCAACGTGAATCAGTACTTGACGGGGAGTCTTGATATGGATGACGAGATGGATGATGATTTGGAGAGCGACCCGGAACTCGACATGGATAGCAGCGGAGAGATTGTGTATGCAATGTGATGGTTTCAGATTTTGAAGAAGCAGCCTAAGATTAGCTTTTTGTATCAGCTGATGAAATTCCATTTTGCATCTTTTGGCTATAAATGGATTTGCTTCTAGTTTTTTACTCTTCTGTTGTACGAATATGCTTTTTCTGCCACATTCTTGTGGCAATGACTGTATAATGTAATAAATTCTCAGGCTTTGTATTTAATGCGCTTTACTAAGACCGAACTGAACTGACCCTTGCTGGCACTGCAAGATTGGGATGAATGGTAGGGGACAAGGATTCTCTAAATTTGAGAAGAGGCACATTTATAAATTACAATTAATCTCAACAATTCATTCAGTTTTAGTGGTTGAGCCTATATTTTAGTTGTTTGTGAAATCTACAGTAGAATTAAGTTTCAATCATTAAAACAGAATGAATAGTCAAGATTAACTGAAAATTTATAAATGTATCAAAGTTGAAATTTAGATTTAAAAGATCCTTTTGAAGTTATAATACATAGTGAAATAAAATAAAAGTAATGTCCCTTGAATTGTAAATTTCAATTACATAGTGAAATAAAATAAAAGTAATGTCCCTTGAATTGTAAATTTCAATTAATCTCAACAATTCTTTCAATTAATCTCAACAATTCTTTCAGTTTTAGTGGTTGAAATTATATTTTAGTTGGTTGTGAAATCTATAGTAGAATCAAATTTCAATCATTAAAACTGTATGAATAATCAAGATTAACTGAAAACTTGTAAATGTATCAAAGTTGAATTTAAATTTAGAGAATCCTTTTGCAGTTGTAGTACATAGCAAAAGAATATTATTAAGAAGAAATGGGAATTGAACCTGACATGAATCGAACACACAACCTTTTGATCTGAAGTCAGATGCCCTACCATTGCGCCACGGATCCAATTGTGTTGATGTTTTGTTACAAAGATAAAATATCATAGGCAACACATACTGCAAATTCAGACAAAAAAAAACAATATCCTCTAGTTTTCCAGCTCACCCCTGCTAAAACGACAACGTTTAATCCCATCTCATGTCTTAATCTTAAAAAATAATTGTCATGTGAGTAATAAATCTAGAGTTTAACAACAATCAGGTCCATTTCCAAGTTTCATAATATAATGTTAATGAGAAGAAGAATAGAAGACAACTTTTCAAAATTCCAAGCCTACCCCTACATATCCCTTCTTCCTAAGGCACTCTAATGTAAAGGGATCAAACTGAAACAATCAAAGCAAAATTCCGGCTTCAACTTTCCTGCGAAGGCGCCGCTTCCTGTTTAGTAGGGTTGGGATCATCATCTTGAGTTTCAGCAGCCGATGACTGTGAATGGCCATTAGTTGGCGGCTGTGACTGGGATTGTGGATCCTGAAAAGGAGGATATGCCGCCTGAGAATAGTTAGCTTGCTGAAGAGGATACCCAGCTTGATCGTATCCCGTTTGAGGGTGCTGCCAGTATGTTTGAGGATAAGCAGGCACGGTTTCCGTCGAAACCGTCCCATCTGGTTTCTGTTGCTCGGCCTGAGCAGGGTTATTTTCGGGATAATTTTGTGCCTGCTGAGTGTACCCGTAATCGTACGTGTTGCCGTCAGCCTGCTGAGCGTAGGCATAGGAAGGATCGAAGGGAGCAGATCCCATCTGAGGTGGTTGTCCATAGTAACCGTATCCGGCCGCCATCTGAGTTGGCGCTTGATACATGGTTGACGGGTCCCACGTCTGACCGTAGTTTCCGTAGTATGAGACCGCGGTTGGCTGGTTTCCAGGTTGTGGATATCCGTATTGGGGTAGTTGTTGTGTAGAAGGCTGTGCCCAATTACCGGCAGCGGCATACGCTGGTTGCATGTAACCACTCGTCCCAGATGGATCTATGATTCGTTTCTACACGGAAAAACAGTAACCTTGTAAAAAAAGGGTAATCTAGTAAAAATGCACACAAAAGAGTAGAATCCAAGTGATAATGTCTGGAAAGTCATGTAGTAACGCGGGGGTAGAATGGTGATAAGCATCCAAAAACCAGACAAAGATATGGATAAATGCATCATCAGCTCCCTCAACTTGTCTCATTTTCTCTACTGCCCCTCTGAAATTTGAAAAGGTCCCTGTAACAGACTCAACTTGGTAGAAGAGCATTTGTTTGCCGCCTGAATGACACATGTCAACTATTGGTTGGTTTGACTTATCAAAGATGTCATTTTCTGATTTTTTTTTCTTCCTCCAATCAGAAGCTTGACACGTGACATTCAGGGGCAAATTGATGAACTTTTGAAAAGTTCAGGGGCCAGTAGGCGAAATGAGACAAGTTGAGGGAGCTGATGATGCATTTGGCCGACAAAGATCATGAAATAAAACATCAGACCCTTTATGAGAACATCTATTTCAATTCCCACCGTAATATTATTTCAACAGAATATCGATAACATACTAATTCCACGCATTTTATTATCAAAACAAATTGTAAAGTGAACTGCAGACATGATGCATCAGACAGGAATGATGACAATAAAAAGCAATAGATAAACATGCAATACTAGCCACATATCACTAACAGTGGCATTCATCATGGCAAGGAAAACTACATGTTCATTCAAATCTTTCAGATAATGGAAAAAAATTTATAAGCTCACCCCATTTACTACATCATTCACCAACTCTTTGGCTGCCTCAACCTGTTCTGTCGAACCACTTATGTATACCGTTCTCTCTGTTGATGTGTCTCCAGGGGGAAGGTGAAGGGGAATTATCTGACAAAAGGGGCAAGTGATTAATCAAATTAATCGAATATAACTCAACTCAGAAATTATGTTCCATCAACAGCACCATAAGAACTGAGGAAACATTCAAATCAGTACTGTTTCTCACTACTTAAGAATGAAAGAACACCCACAGTGGGAGCCAGAGCTTTGTATTAATGTATTATCATTGAATTATTTCAGGAACATCACTATAAATATAATGAAACTATAGCCAAAAGACTAGGAGCGGCAGTGGCATTTACAAACACAAGATTTAATTATAATATTTACCACTAAAGGATCAAAGTGTATCCCCCTCTATGTCTTAATACAATTGAAACAATGAAAGAACTTACACCATCATGCTTTTTTCATAAAAATTAAAAGAAAGAGGGTGGAAGGAAGACACCAAACTAATTTTCAGGGAAAAATAGAACTCATATTTACCAATGAAACTTGTCCTTGAATACTAATAAATAATTTGAAACAAATCATAAGTGTTTGGAGATCAATGTTTTAAAATAATATCCATAATCTAGCCTGATAAGTCAACAAAAGCAACCAATTCAGTATTGCGAACCTGCATACGAGCTCCTGATTTGTTTTGCATGTACTTTATGGTTTCACCACCCTTTCCAATGAGCAACCCCACCTACAACAATTAGAGGAACAGCATGAGAAAAATGCGTCCAACAATTTTGCTGCAAAATTACACTTGCATCAAGTGTTAACAATTTAGCAGAATACTAAATTTACCTTGTCATTAGGAACTTTCACTGCAAATTGTTCAGCTCCAGATTGCTTTACATTCACACCATGAGCTGTCGACGACGCAATGCTCCCAGCATCAGCCTGCTCCAACCAAATGAAAATGCATACATAAAAAGGTGAATTTCGGAAGTCAATTTTATTCATGAAAGATTTTTGGACAAACAAATACCTCAGCAATCACATCATTGATCAGCTCTTCTGCCCTACTAATCTGTTCTTCTGTACCAGTCACATCCACATCCCTTGTTAGAGAATGGGGATCAGCCTCTTGATCCTTAGTTATTTGAACTTTAGCTCCTGATTGCATTTGAATCTGTTTAATTGTTTCTCCACCTTTCCCAATAACCACACCAACCTGGAGGAAAGAGATAAGTTTTATAAGGCAAGGATGTCTAGTCAATCTGTTGCATTATATAAGATAGCAAGAAAAATGGCACACCTTGCCATTGGGAATTTGAATTTTCTTGTTTGAAACTTGTGAGAAATAGTACTGATTCGTACGGGGAACGAAGGGAACTGAAACAACAAGTTATTGCAAAACGATGGAAAATATGAGAGTAAAAATTGGAAATAGATAATGAACTAGATAAACAAATCACAATTATTGATTACATTTACTCCAACATTCAAGCACAAATATGAAGCAACACACGCATTTAGAGATATCAAGGAGCGCCCAACGTATAAAATTGACAAGTACACAATTGAACACATTCGAATTGCGAACCCTAAAAAACGCAAGGGGAAGTTTACCGGGGAAAGCGGGAGAGGCAGATACGGTATGGTCAGACGAATTGGAGGACTCGAGCCGAGGGCGTTTAGCTTCGGCGTCACTGGCTAAACGAGCGGCGATTTCTTGGGCTTTCCGTTTGGCGAGTTCGAAAGCGTCGAGTTTTCCACTTCCGCCATCAGCTAATTCTTTCTGGTTTCGCTCTAGCTCCTGTTCTCCCATGGCTACGAAAGGAGAAAATTCGTTGAACCGCCGCGGAATTTCTGTGACTGAGCAGCGCCGGCGAAGAGTGGAGGAGAAAGTAAGGTGTAGTTTAGGGGCGGAGAAGAAAGAAACTTAAAAAGCCCAAAACAGCCTCGTTTTAGTCTCTGCTGTTTTCCAAAACCCACCTACCGTTTCAGCTAAATCCTCTTCTAATAATAAGTATTAATTACAAATTTTTTTTTTTTGTAGAAAATTTACTATTGCACTGACTAATTAAAATTTTGGAATGTTATAACTTAAGTTCACTGTTTAGTTGTATGATTATTTTTATTGTACAGTTCTTTCATGATTTTTTCATGATTTGGTGGTTCTTTTTTTAATCAAACTAATTTTAAAAAAGGCCAAATGTATCAACACTGCCCTTAAGTTGGCCAGAAAATCGGATGTCACTCTCAACTTTCAAAAGGATCAAATACCCCCTTAACTTGGTAAAAAGGATTAGTTACCCACCTTAACTTGAAAAAAATGCACCGGTTTACTCCCTCAATGCCACATGTCAACTTTTGATTAGAGAGAGAAAAATCAGAAAAATGACATCTTTGAAAAGTTAAACCAACTAGATTTTGACACGTAGTGTTGAGGAGGCTAACTGGTGCATTTTTGCCAAGTGAAGGAGGTAACTGGTCCTTTTTGTCAAGTTAAGGGGACTAAATGGTCATTGTGAAAGTTGAGGGTGATATCCAATTTTCTGAGCCAACTTTGGGAGGTGTTGATGTATTAAATTTTTAAAAAAATCATATCATACCATACTATCAATCCAAACACAAAATTTTAAAAGAACGATACCATACCATACCGTACTAGTAATTATAAATTATACTAAATGAGGTACCCTCATGGGGAATAATTAGTATTCCTTCAATTATATTTATATAGTTCTAAATTAAAAAATTACTAGTTGAATAAAACTCTAGTTTTTATGCACGCATATATGGCCAATTAAATGAGGAAAATATACTACCAAATGAACTCATTTAATAATTAGCACAACTAATATTCAGAATTCTTTAGTTGATAAACAATAACTCTTCTACTTAAAATGATATATGTTGATTTTATGAATATATCTGTCATAGCTTTTTTCTGAAAGAATATATCTAAACATAGAACATATCATATTTTATTTAAGAAATTGATTTAGCGTGGATTCAAGCTAAAATACATATTTATACAATTTTCAAATGTCAATCAATTAATGATTTATATATCAAATTAATATTCGTCACACACGTTTTACATTATATTGAATTATAGATAACTAAAATATAGAGGTAAATGTTTCGAATCTCTAACCACAACAAGAAGTATGATGAAGTTACAAACGATTACTGTCGGTTCAACTTCATGCAAGGATGATGTTACAACCCGATTTAAGAAACTGTGAAGAAGACATTGATACAATATATATCATTCAAATTTCGATCCTATATTGCAAATATACAATAATCTATAATAGATTGATGTCACAGGCTAAATAAATAAAATCTATCTAAGAACAACACATGACAAGCAGTTAAGTATTAACTATTGAATTTAATTTCTACAATGCAATAAATACACAAGACTTTGAACACATGAACATATCTTGCTTTGAGCTTATTCTCATGCATTGTAAAACACATTCCAATCATTGCCCTAATTTTACACATTCATTTTCTTCAAAAAAAAAAAATCACACATCCATTTTTTTCCCGGTGTAAATTGCACATTACAATGTCCCCGTCTAGGCCCGGTTCTGACAAATTGAGGACCCTAGGCAAAATAATATAGAAATTATTAAAATGGGCCATCGGTAAAAAATTATGATAAAAATTAACTGTTTTGTTGATATTAAAATTCGATCTCATAACCTCTTGTATCCATAACAAGTTTCCTACCATTAATTATTGTTTAATTTTATATTTTTAACATTTAACTACTAAAATTATTAAAAAAATATTATTTTTTGGGCTCCTTTCAACAGGGGCCCTGGGCGGTGGCACTTGTTGCCCACCCCACAGGGCTCCGTCGCAATTAAACTTCAAGTTTAGTAAGTTCATCTCGTGTTTTTGTCATATGTTTTAATGAAATGGTTGACGGTAGAATCTGGGACAACAAATAAAGATATATTAAAAGTGAACATAATATTGCTGAGACAAGGCAAACTATTCGTGAACCATAAGGTATAGCTTCTTGAATAGCTAGCCGCAGCATTGAGACAAGAATGTAACTTTTCGACTTAACCTCGAAGTAAGGATGGGTAGATTTGAAATGTCTTGGAGACAGAAACCCGCTTTCACCCGAAAATCACAAACTTCTGAGTGCTTGTTCGATATTTTCTTCCTTTTTGTGTCAAAGTTTAAACATTCGCATAAATAAGTATCTTGTTTACTAACTTTAAAAACAACAATTTTAAAAAAGATAAAATTTCATTACCAAAAACTTTAAAAGAGATGTAAAAATGAATGTGTCTTTTTTTAATGGTATAAAAAAATTCATTGGTTGTCGTCATGCTAGCAACATAAAACATTAATTATACATTTCTGTATTAGGTCAGTTTGTATTGAAATATAAATAAATTCATTTCAGTTTAGTTATGCTGAAATAAGTTAGTCTAATTCAGTTTATCCACTACAATTTAGTTTAATTTTGTCTACTTCAATTCAATCCACTTTTTAGAATTTATAAAAAATCATGAAATTAATATAATATTTTATTCTTGCTATCAGTTTAGTCTAATTAAAAACAATAATCAAACCTAAAATTATGAGTGAGGTTATAAATTACTAAATTATGAGAGAAATTGGTTTCACAAACAGAATTAGGATACCAAAAATGGGATCATAACATAACAGCCACTATAAATCATTTGTTTGAATAAGAGTCTACTTAAAAAACATCATATAATTCCACTTACCTAATAAAATCTCTCCAATCTTTCCCATCAACAACAACACAACTACTGCTTAAAAATTTTCCAAAATGTAAACACATTAAACACATTGTTCTTGTTCCTGTCAAACTCGAAAACACAAACATCTCCTACTTCGAGCTTATTCTCCTCCCGAAACACTTTCCATCCTTTCCCAAAATAGAAGTTCCCGTTGGCGATTCGCTTAAGCGACACATTCCATTGCCTTCCATCACAAACTTCGAGTTTGACCGATTTTTTGTGTTCTTCCTTAATATGTAATTCCGAAAATTTCGTTGGCACGTGCTGAAACAAAAAAAAAAAAAGAAATTTCTACAAGTAAACACATTATTAATGAACCTTATTACCTTAGCCACATTTTTTTAATAGCTTACTTACCACAATATTATTTTCACAGTTGTAATTTTTCAGCTTCACCTCAAAATAAGGACTTTCAGTTTCAGATTTGAAATGCCTCGGAGAAAAAAACCCGCTTTCACTCCGATATTCGCGAAAAGCGGAATCTTTTTCATTTCTTTCCACAGAAGGTTTCGGATGGCTTTTCGGAATTTCCATTGGAGGAGATGTCGAGTTATTTCGAGAAGGGTACGGGATTTCGCAGCTGCTCTTGTCAAATATATTGACCGAAAAATTTGACGTACCTTTGTACTTGAAGTGTACTAAGTGTCCATAGCGAAGAGAGTAATACTTCGAAAATTCACGAAAACCGCTCTCGAACCAAATATTCTCGTTTTCTCTTTTGAGTTCGATTTCCCAAACTCGGCCATCCAATACGTAGAGTTTCGCAGTATCGGAAAGTTCAGCGCTGTATTTCCTGACAAACTTCAGGGGAAGCCTCTGCCGAGAAAACGAAAACTCGAGTTTAAGTGAAAAAAAACTCGTGTATTTATGAAATCTCAAGTGTGAAAAGGAGAGAAATAGAAATAGAGTTACCAGCTTGTTTAGTTCGAGGTTAATTTCGAGGATGATCTTGAAAAAACGCCGAATCGGGTCCTCAGCCTGCTCGATTGACTGATTGTGTACTGGATGTGATTGTTGAGGATCCATGATCTACGAAATTCTTAAAACCGTAAATTATCTTGTTGTTACGAAACAAAAAATCCAAGATGAAAAAAAAAACTCTGTTTGTAACTTGTGAGTTGATTGTTCTTCATAAACTTTCAAGATGTAGCAGATTAAAAGCATTTAAGTAGAAAGAAAGTTCGATTTTTTAACACAGATATCGAATTGAAACAAAAGAGAAATGGAAATGGAGGCTAATAAAGAAATTAGAGTAAAACAGCAACTAAAAGACTGAAAACTATAAGAACAAACCAGATCTGAATTGAAGTGAGAAGAGAGGAAGTGTTAGAAAATGGTATTTGAAATAATGGTGGGCTTTTAAATTTTCTTAAAATAAATAAAAAAAGGGTTTACTATATTATTCTTTTTTACCAAGAAAATAATACTCTACATTATTAATTAACAAACTAATTAGGTATAATCATACAAATAATATTTTTTTGAACCACAATACTTTGTTGGAAAAAATTGAGTTTATTTATCCTTAATTATGCAGTTTTTATTCATTAAGTGAATTTTATTTGTAAAATTTATGATTAAATATAGTAACAATAATTTTTTAATCACATTTTTATTCTCATATTGTAACTTAGTGTCTCAAATTTTGTAAGACTAGAGAAACAAATAATGCAAAAAGCAAATTCTGAAACTGGCAATAAGAAAATGAACAAAAACAGAAAGTCTTGGTCACGTACAAGTCCAACTGTCAACTATATTTATGATTTTATACTTTCAAAGCAACGTTTACTTTTTATGTGAATTTACGTGTGTAACTTGTTAGAGCAACTAAAAGAGTAATTAACTGCATGAAAGTGGTATGAAAATGTAGACAAGAGAAGACTTTACGTAATTTCCTGGAAAAAGAAGAGTTTCTATATCAGTACAAAGAAAGCAAAAGATGCTGTGTATGTTGTTTACCTTAGAATATCAATCAAACAGCTTGCACACGACTTTTACTTAATTACCAATGGTAATTAGGTTTTTTTTTTTTTTTGAATAGTTCTTTTCTGTAACAAATTATGAACATTAATTTGACGGGGCCAATTTTTCGCTTAAGTATCAAATGTCACTGTTTTCCGTTACAATTAAGCTTCAAGTTTAGTGAGCTCATCTTATGTTTTTGTTATTTGTTTTTGAGAAAAGTCTCGTGGTTTATACTGTAACAACAAATAAATATGTACTACAAGTACGCATAATAGATTGAACAATGAAACGAACAGTTTACCTAGATTGTTATATAACACTGAAAATTTTATTTACAATGCAACAAATAAATATTAAAAAAAACATACATATAAGTAATTATGACTGCGACAAGCCTGAAAGTGACGGCAAATATCATTATCCATTATTTTCTCTAAAATTTGTGATATTCTTTTTTTAAATTTAACTTAGGCATAATACTTTACAAAAATCTGTTATCCCTTGAACTATGAAAATGATTTTGTAGTTCCCATATTTTTCACAAACTGCACTAAATAACTTTATGAACGTCACATGTTAACTTGTGGTTGTTTGACTTTTCAAAGATTTCATATTTTTAATTTTCTTTTTCCAATAAAAAACCGATATATGACATTCAGAGAGCAAAGTGATGTACTTTTTAAATATTGGATAATTACAGAATCATGTTGAAATTTCAGGGATGTCAGGTTCTTTGAGATAACTTGTGGCACATCCAATGCATTAAACCTTTTAACTTACCCCATTTATATGTATACAAAAAAAATTATCGTGACGTTGTAAATTAATAATCATGAATTACTAAATTATGAGTGGGGAATTTTCGGAAATACAAAAAACCAAATTATAGAGGAGGAATGAATACATGGGGAATAGCCATCTTATTCCTTGTCTATACCAACTAGCAACTACCAAGTATTAGTAATATTTCAATTAATAGTTTACTACAGGTAGACCTTTCATTAACACATGTACTAGAAGATGCAGAAGTATGCAACAGAAAAACACTACAACAAAGAGTCTACTTATTTACTAACATCATTTGGTTGAGTTTAAGTAAACAGAGAAATGAAACAAACAAAATGAAATTATTTAGTCATGTGAGAAAAGTAGAGAATTAGCATTACCAGCTTGCTTTCTTCAATGTTATATTCAAGGGTGATCTTGAAAAAAAGCCGAATCGGGTCCATGATATGTAGCTGGTTCATAAACGAACATCGAATCAAAATACAAAGTTATCACAAAAAACATTATCAATTTGCAGATATAAAACTAAGAAATCTCCAGTAGTAAACAAGGAGACCAACTATTTGAACACTGGGCATAATCCAATTCAAAAATAAGTAAGCGCACGCACGAAACCAGTATTTAATGATTTTCTACTCTTAACTTTCAAATATGAACCAGTCTTTTTTTAAATGTTTAAACATTTCATTAGTAATTTGATATTTCTGTCTTGCTATCAGTCTAGACTAATTTAACAACAATAATTACACATCAAAGAATAATTTGGGGATTGATCAAAAAGATATTCAGTATTAATAAATAAATTAACCATATGTTGAAAATTAAATTAATTTTTGAAATTGATCAGTCCAATAATATACATGCATAACCAAAATCTGTGTCATATGAAATTTACAATATAATTATTGAATGAATAGCTGTTACAATTTATTCTCTAACAAATTGTGAAAATATTTTTAATAATTTAAATAGCTCACTTATATATGCATACAAAATAATTGTTACGAGGCTGTAAAGTATTTACAAAAAATGAGTGGGATATTTGTGAAACACAAAAAAATAATTTAAGGAATACAAATTTGAAGATATATATGTTGAAAAAATTGTGTTATGTTATTTCAAAAGTAATCTATGTATTATTATGGTTTATGTTAATAATAAGTTTTCAATAAATTTTATTATACTATTTTAAAATAAATTGTTTAGAAATCTATTCAAATATATATTTACATTTCATTCTGAGGGTTTTATATTCATAATGAGACTTTATATGTGCTTCAATAACATACGGTTTTGTTTGATAATAATGATAGCTATTTTAATTGTTTTGGATCATATAAAATGTGAGTTTTATGGCTGCCACATTAATTTGAGTACGTTTGTATTTGTAATGGATTAATGGCATTCTTTGACTATATTAAATTATTTTATCAAATGATCATCAGATACGTTTTGCACTATATATATGTAATAGACTGAGATTTAAAAAAAGAGAATAAAAAGGTTTGGTTTAAGCACTTGTTAAGTGTTTTAACGTTATTATAACGTTACAATTTCTTCTATTAAAGGATCTTTTTCTTGCCCATTAGATGGACTATGTGAAATGGTTTTCAATGTTGCAAAAACTATTCTTTATGATTTTATTTTTTTCCCCAATGAGTTTTCTGGATATGATATTGCATCTCTGTTCTTGGTTCCACTTTCAAATCGAGAGTGAAGGAGCTGTTTAATCCTGGAAGGAACTACGAAGTATCCTTTAAGGACAGTGTCGTTCGACATGACTCAGCTTATCGGTGTTCAAGTTTCTTTAACTTGTTTTGCTATTCATATTATATCGTATTCTTACATAT
>CATIWQ010319258.1:0-24657 GCA_949673415.1 Euphorbia schlechtendalii | reverse complement strand
TTAGAGAAGATGCAAAGCATATAGATATTCCCTAAGAACAAGTATAGTGGAGTAAAATATGCAAAATAATCAAGAATGTTTTATGCACTAGATAACTTCAACAAACTCGGTTCTAGACGCCCAAATATCCTATAATTCACCGCAGAGCAACACATGAAATGACTTTTCTAAATCTAGATTAAATGAATTATGACACTTATAAAAACATGGATAACAATAATACTATGCTTAGTACGGGTCGCTCTCACGTAGCCATATTTAGCAAGTTACCACTCCAAAAATGTTGGCTCACTAAACAGCGTTATAATCATAAATCCAGTGATTATACACAATCTTGTTAACCCCGAAACTATTCTTAAAGTCAACTTGAAAGCATATAACTTCATTAATATAAGTCACTCAAGATGAAATACTCGTTATGACACATAAACATATCACAAACTTCGAATTAGAAAGTATAAGTAGAAAATAAAGTAAAGTTGTAGCATATGCAAGTGAAAGCTAAAGTTGATCAAACCGTATCCACTCTTTAATGGGAGTCGGCAATTCCCGCAATTCCTACATCTACTATGAATTAGGTCTCGACTCGTACAAAACCTCCGTTAGGATGCTATTCCTTGTGAATATTGAAAAAATGAATGTTGAAGAACATAAACTTTTATTGATAAGTGCTTTGCAATTACACTCATACAACAATCGCTCGAATTTGTGTTGAAATCTAGTGATTGAAATAAGAATCGAATCACTTATACATTTTTTTCTCTAAAACATTGAACTTAGTGAAATCTATATAACTTTCACTCTCTATCTACATGTATTATGCCATACATGTCAACTCACACCATTTGCTACACATAATGGTTGATTTGAACCTCTTTCTATAGAGTGTGAAAGGTTGTTATCCAAAAGAATAGTCATGTCCATTGGTGAAGGGTTGCATTATCTTCAATGTGATTGGATGCAAGATTTCATCCTTATCTTCAATGGATAGGCACCTTTTCATGGTTGCATTATCTTTAAAAGGTGTCCCTTCGCGTGACAGTTGATGGCGGTTGATTGTTCTTATCCGATTGTTGGAAGTTGAGAAGAGTTTATCAAACCCATCACAATTCACGAGCGTGACATATATGTCGCGATCGTGAATGTAAGTTGGTAGCTGACTGTTTGAGAAGAATGATAAGTCATGATCGCGATAGATAGTCATGAGCATGATTTGGCCAATCATGAGTAGAAATCACGATCATGACATAGTCGTGACTTATGCTTTTCTTCATGATTCTTCTTTGCAACTTTACCGATCTTTGACAACTTCAATCCTAAGCCAATTCCTTGCATTCCATGCATCTTTTTGCACCTTTTTCACTCTTTTTGCATAGAATTCCATCTTTGATCATTTCACTCCCAAGATTCACCTAGTTTTTGCACTTGCATAAAAAACAACTACATACAACGTGAAATCTTTTATATGAAGTATAAAATGACTCTAAACCACATCGTTTTATGAGTAAAAATATCAAGATAATAAGTATAATTATACACTTATCACACCCCCACACTTGACTTTTACCTTGTCCTCAAGGTAAACACAACAGAAGTGTATAAATAGTAATTCAAGTTCGTACCTCATTTGGTGAAAGATTATTGTAGTGAGTACCACATTCCCATGTTGTATAAGGTTCAAGTAAAGTATACGAAATTTCTCACAAATTAGTAATGTGCAATTTAAATAGTCCAGTTGCATACCTTTGCTCTTAATGGAGGGCCAATCGAATTGCGTCTTAATATAAGCGTTATATGCTCTCTCGAATATTTCATTCTCTCAAGTAAAGTATAAAGTATAAAGGACAAAGGGAGAACACTTTAAAAAGATTGATCTCAAGGCATTTTTAGGTAACCTAGGATGCTAAACACTCTTAGTGGTTGCATTTTATGCTCCATACCACTCTCACTTTTTTTAGTGGTTTATGCTCCATACCACTTTCTCTCATTTTTTAAGTATATGTTTTTGAAGTACAGATTTGTATTTGCACTCATTTTTTATGCTATTCTATTTTTTCTTTTTTCACTCATTGAATGGTTGCAGTTTCTGCTCCGTACCATTCCTCACCTTTTGCATAACTCATTGGTTATCCTCTCTTTCTTTTGATTTTATTTTCTCTCAATACCCTCATCCTTTATCGATCATTTTAAAAGTATTATGGCTATAGTTTCCCTACACTTTAGACACACTTAATACTTATAGGATGTATTCGAGAATAGTATATAAAACTCATAGTAACAACTCTACTAGATATTACTCCACTCAAAACATATAGGTAGCATTAAACTAAAACTATATAACTTATACTAATTCATGTTGCATTGAAATATATATCAAAAATCCTAAATGCTTGCTAGATGCTAAATGTTATGCCAATCTACTAAAATACTCACACTCTTAACATGCGCTCATACTCGAAATAAAAAAATTTTTTCGAAATTTGCACCAACATCAAATTTGTGATACCTAACACTCATAATAACCTTGGAACATATGTTAGTATAGTATAGGTATGGATAAGGTATAAACAACACAAAATCAAGAAAATTTTTCATTCTTCAATTTTTTAATTTTATTTGATTTTTTTGGATTTCTTTATTTTATACAAGTGCCCTCCCTACACTAGAGAACACAATATCCTCATTGTGAGAGACTTAACTAGAAAAAACACAAAACACACAAAGCAAATGAAAAGAAAATAAAATAAAAAAGAAAAAGAAATTTGAACCTGGTTATTTTCATTCTTCCGAACTTGAATCTGGAGGACTTAGTGAGATATCCATATTCTGCAACTTGAAATACGAACTCAACTTCCTGTTCAAAGAAATGTTGGATTTTGTGAGTTGACAAACTTCTTGTTGTATGGAAGCTATATCAAGGCATAATTGATTGACATCATTCACGAACTTCCCTCTCCAAGTAACGTCATTAGCATGTGTACTCCCGGAGGCTTATCTCGCTTCACTACTTCTGATATGAACTTCTTTAATGCCTTCGTCGGATTGAATCTCTCGAGAAGTAGATTCTTCTATCGGTCTTAACTTCCTAACCCTTACTCCATATGGTAAAAACATAAATTTCCCTTGCTCTTCCTTAACTAAAACCGCTCTCTTCATGTAAACTCCTCCCAACAAAGTTGAACTTCTCTCTAGGACTATATCGGTATGGCAGCTGGTTCTTCGCTCCTAAAATAATTCCGTAAATTGTATTCGAACCTCCAACTCTAACCTTTTTATGTGTATAAGACAAGTGATGGATTCTAACATGTAAATCAGAAACTTTAGCCTTAATTACGAAATGGCGCACTCCAATACAACCAAATCTTTCATCGACACTTTGGTAGTCTCGTGTCGGAAGAAAAGACTTTGAGAGACAAACTTGTGAAGGTAAAGAAGGCTGTTACTCCAAATGTAATTATTGGATGAGTTTTTGACATCGTATCGATCCAATCTTGTTAACTCAGTCCACACACTCACTACATCATAATCATCTTCCTTTTCAACCTCTTCATAGTTTTCTACAAAACCAAACCACTTAACCAAATCCATTAAATTGAACTTATACTCATCCCCTTCATTCCTAAATTTCCTTTTTAAAGAATTCCCATCCTTCTTAACAGTAACCAAAAACTTGAGGACCCATTCCTCGTTAAACGGGAAAAGCATGTTCACAAAGCTTTCCAACCCAAATAGCGAAAAGTATTCCTCTACTTCCGCATGTATTCCAGCATCAATTGCAAAAGTAGGATCATAGAAGAGTGTACCTTGGAAATCAAAGTTCTTAATCCTCATGTATCTTTCAACGTCTTCTTCACAATAGATCAAAAAAGGACATCCATACTTGGTTTGTTGATTGACCAATTTATTCGTTCCCTTGGTTGCTGCTGATTTCTTTGGAGCCATTGAAATTTAATTCAAGAATTTGAAAGAAAGATTTGTGTTTTGATTTTGGAAAAACAAAGAAAATTTGCTTTGCAAGAGATTGAAGTTGTGAAAAAGAGTGATTGATTTGTGAAAATCAACTAGGCAAATAGTTACATATATATAGGAAATAGAGTATGTTGCTTTTTCAACGGATACATATCTAATATAATTGTTAGAAAAAGAGACGTTACATCAATAACTACTATGAAATCGTGCATATCGTGATCGTGAAGGATCATTGCGATCATGACTTTTACTTATACAGAAACAGAATGTTTTGACAACTCCATTCAAGAGCGCGAAACAGGTCGCGAGCATGGAATGTTAGAATCCTAAAACATTTCACGCGTCTTTTATTTTAAAACGACGCTAACATAAAAACACACACAAAAACAAAATAAAAATATGCTACTATATATATATATATATATATATATATATATATATATATATATATATATATTGGAAAAGATAAGAGATTTAAGTGCCAATGGAGTTTCCCAACTCCTTGACTTCATATTCATGGATGAAATCTAACTTGATAACTTTTTGAATGCAAGCATCGATCAAGTCAAGTTTCATGTATATGTCTTCATCCATTGGATATTTATAAGCCTTATCCATATTAAACTCAACAATATCATCACCTATCCATAACTTAATTTTTCATTCCAACACATCTATCAATGCTTTGCCAATATGCATAAAAGGTCTTCCTAAGATTATAGGGCATTTTTCATCATATGAAAAATCTAGCACAACAAAGTCTGTCGAAAAAACAAACTTATCCACTTTAACTAGCACACTTCATTTATGCCATAAGGATCTTTAATAGACTGGTCGGCCAATTGCAAGACCATAGTTGTCCTTTTAACTTCATCATCAAGCTTCAACTCTTTGAAGATCGATAAAGGCATAAGATTTATACTAGCCCCAATATCACATAAACATTTTGGAAAGGAAATGTTTCCAAGTTTACACGGTAATGTGAAACTTCCCGAATCTTCAAGTTTAGTGGGCATTGTAACAGTTATTATTTTGCTACAATCTTCAGTTAAAGATACTTTTGATATTCCTTCTAAACTACGCTTACGAGATAAAAGTTCTTTAATAAACTTACCGTGGTTTAGAATTTGTGTAATGGCTTCAATGAACAAAAGATTGATTTCCAAACCTTTAAGTTTGTTGATGAACTCGATGAATTGCTTATCCTCATTCTTCTTCTTCATTCTTTGTAGAAATGGTTGTTGAGGGGAATAACCATTCTAGAATTAAGTTGTTTATCCACTCTTGCTTTATCATTGGATTTACTTGATCGTAAGATTTTGACTATAAGAGTTCCGATAGACTTAAATTCGGTAACGGTCCCAAAAACCTTGTTCCCCACATTTCTATCGATAAGATAAAAGTTTAAAATACAAACAGGTGTTATTAATACCACTAATCAACTAGAAAAATGGTGACCACTTCAAGTATATAGTTACGATGTAGTTTTAAAAGATATCGATCACACAGGAAGGAATTCGGGTCTAAAGACAACTAGAGTTATGGAACAAATGAAAGTAGATAATTTGATTAGAGGGTTTGAATGGTAGATGGGTGAATAGATAGATGTATGAACAGACTAGAGAAAATGTAAAATATATAGATATTTCCTAAGAACAAGTTTAGTAGAGAAAAACATGCAAAATCATCAAGAACATTTCGTACACTAAATAACTTCAACAAATACGGTTCTAAACGCCCTAATATTCAATAATTCATCGTAGAGCAACACATGAGATGAATTTTCTAAATCTAGGGTAAATGAATTATGACACTTATAAGAACTTGGATGATAATATTACTATGCTTAGTACGGGTCACTCTCACATAGCCATATTTAGCAAGTTACAACTCTAAAAATGTTGGCTCACTAAACAGCGTTATAATCATAGATCCCAGTGACTATACACAATCTTGCTAACCCCGAAATCACTCTTAAAGTTAACTCAAAAGCATATAACTTGATTAATTTAAATAACGTAAGATGAAATACTTGTTATGACACATAGACATATCATAAATTTCAAACTAGAAAGTATAAGCAAAAAACAAAGTAAAGTTGTAAGGTATGCAAGTGAAAGCTAAAGTCGATCAAACCATATCCACTCTTTAATGGGAGTTGTCAATTCCCGCAATTCCTACGTCTACTTTTAATCCGATCTCGATTCGTACAGAACCTCCGCTAGGATGCATTCTTTGTGAATATCAATCAAAAGAATGTTGAAGAATGAAAACTTTTATTGATAAGTGCCTTGCAATTACATTCATAAAACAAATGCTCGAATTTGTGTAGAAATATAGTGATCGAAATAAGAATCAAATCACTTATACATTTTTCTCACTTAGACTTTGAATGTAGTGAAATCTAGATATTTTCACTCTCTATCTATGCACGCATGCTATCATTCAATGCCTACTACTCATGCCACACACCATGCACAAAAATGGTTGGGTTTGAACCCTATTTATAGAGTGTGAAGGTTTACGTCTATCCAAACAAAGAGTCGTGTCCATTGGCGAGGGATTACATCACTTCAATATGATTGGATGCAAAGATTCATCCTCATCCACAATGGAAAGGCTCCTTTTTATGATTGGTTGACTTCCAAAAGGTGTCTTTTCGGTTGGCAGTTGATTGTTATTATCTGGCGGTTGGTAGTTGAAAAGAGATAAACAATAACCATCACAAGTCGCGAGCACGAATCACATGTCATGATCGTGAATAATGATTTGTAACTTTCTGTTTATGAAGAGTAACAAGTCACGACCGTGAAACAGGTGTCACGATCGTGACACGTCTTTTTCTTCATGTTTCTTCTTTGCAACTTTGCCAATCTTTGACAAATCCGATCCTAAGCCAAATCCTTGTGTTCCAAGCATCTGTTTGCACCTTTTTTCACTCTTTTTACGTAGAATTCCACTTTTGATCATTTAACTCCCAAGATTCACCTGATTTCTGCATTTGCATAAAAAACAACTACATACCACGTGAAATCTTTTATATGAAGTATAAATTGAAAAAAATGATATCTTTTTATAAGTAAAATTATCATGATAATAAGTGTTATTATACACTTATCACACCCCCACACTTAACTTTTGCCTTGTCCTCAAGGTAAAAACAATAGAAGTGTATAAAATAGTATTCAAGTTCGTACCTCATTTGGTGAAAGACTATCGTAGTGAGTACCACATTCCCACATTGCATACAGTTTAAGAAAAAGTTTGAAATTTCCCACAAATTAGTAATGTGCAATTTATATAGCTCAGTTGCATACCTTTGCTCTTAATGGAGGCTCAACCGAAGGATCTAATTTATCTAGTAATTTACCACTACGAAGGGCTATAGCATGCACATTTTCCTTAGGATTTCCTTCTGTATTACTAGGTAAATGGCCTTTTCCTCTTGGTGGAATAGAACTCGTTAATTGACCAACCTGTATCTCGAAATTTTGAATGGAAGATTATTGATTTTTAAACATCTGATCCATCTTATTCTCTAACTTCTTGTAACATTTTTCAGTCTATGATTGCTTATTATAAACTCCTACCAGAATTTGTCTATCTTGTAACATTTGTCTATCTTACTGGCCAACTGTCCTATTCTACTAGTACTCTGATAATTCTTTTGTTGATTATCACCATACTTCCAATTAGAACTCCTATAATTATTTCCATTATTGCCATAAGAATTCCCTTGACATTGAACATAACTTAATTGCTCCCCTACACATGGGTTAAAGTCACACTCAAAAGCAGTGTGTCCTATTTTGCCACAATTTTCACATGTCAAAGGTTTACTTTTACTTATATGCATATTATCTATCTTATGAGATAATGCAGATATTTGCGCTTGCATAAAAGAAATAGGGTCTAATTCATTAACCTTTTTAACTGAAATAGAAGATGTAGATGCAGCATGCGAATGAGTAGGATCAGTAGTACTTACTTGTGCTCTATCCACTGGCCACATACTGTTGTTATTTGCTATATCTTCCAAAAGAACAAAGGCTTCTTGACTAGTCTTCTTCATAAGAGATCCTGCAACCATAGCATCAATCGATCCTCTTGTTGCATGATTTATTCCATTGTAGAAAGTTTATAGAATCACATTTTAGGGTAAACCATGATGAGGATAAACTCGCTGAAGTTCCTTATAACGTTCCCAAGCTTCTTACAAGGATTCACTAACCTTCTGAGTAAAGGAAGTGATTTCTTTAATGAGTCTTACGGTTTTTGCTAAAGGAAAGTATTTAGTCAGAAAGGCTTGTGCTAATTGATTCCAAGTGGTGATTAAATTGGGGGTAATGAATTTAACCAAACTTTCCCTTTATCATGGAGCATAAATGGAAATAAGCGAAGTTTAACTACTTCATCAGGAACATTGGGCATTTTGATAGTATCACAAACTTCTAGAAAGTTTGCAATATGAGCATTCAGATTTTCATTGGGTAGGCCATAGTATTGCACATTATTGCTGATCATTTGAAGTAATGCTGGCTTGATTTCAAACTAATTTGTGTTAATTGGTGGTCTAGAAATTCCCTGATTGTTACCATTGATGGTCAGAATGACATAATCCATGAGCCTTGGTTGAGGCTGATCAATATTTAGTTGTTCTTCATCAGCCATCCTTTTTCTTTCTCTCTTATTTATCCATTTTCTGCTCTTACCAAATCGTTCTATTTCTGATATGAAAGATGCCAAACTTTCTCCCGTACTATGCATACTTGGCATGCACACGCTAGAAAGAAAACTCAATGAATAAGCAAGAAAAATATGTTATTAAAAAAAATATAAATACTTAAAATCAAATACAAAAACAAAAATAAATAAATCTAATTGACACATAAATATAATTGCCCGTTCTCTGGCAATTTGATCTCTAGAACGCACTTGCCTTCCTCATCAACGGTGCTAAAAACTTGTTCGCCAGTTTTCTACCAATAATGTAAACATTCTAAATATGAATAGGTGTTGTCAATACTGCTTATCAAATAGAAAAATGATGATAACTACAAGCATACAGTTACGATGTAGTTTTAAAAGATATCAATCCCACAGGGAAGGAATTCGGTTCTAAGGATCAACTAGAGTTATGGAACAAAAGAAAATAAAATAAGTTGAAGGTTTTGAATGGTAGACTGATGAATGGACAGATGCATGAACAGATTAGAGAAGATGCAAAGCCATATAGATATTCCCTAAGAACAAGTATAGGGAAGTAAAATATGCAAAATAATCAAGAATGTTTTATGCATTAGATAACTTCAAAAAACTCTTTTCTAAACGCCCAAATATCCTATAATTCACCGTAGAGCAACACATGAAATGACTTTTCTAAATATAGGGTAAACGAATTATGACACTTATAAAAACCTAGACAACAATAATACTATGCTTAGTACTGGTCACTCTCACATAGCCATATTTAGCAAGTTACCACTCCAAAAATGTTGGCTCACTAAATAGCATTATAATCACAGATCCAGTGATTATACACAATCTTGTTAACCTTAAAACTACTCTTAAAGTCAACTTAAAGCATATAACTTCATTAATATAAGTGACGCAAGATGAAATACTCATTATGACACATAGACTTATCATAAACTTTGAATTAGAAAATATAAGTAGAAAACAAATTAAAGTTGTTAGATATGCAAGTGAAAGCTAAAGCTGATCAAACCGTATCCACTCTTTAATGGGAATCGTCAATTCCCACAATTCCTGCGTATACTTTGAATTCGGTCTTGACTCATACAGAACCTCCATTAGGATGCTATTCCTTATGAATATTGAATAAATGAATGTTGAAGAACATAATCTTTTATTGATAAGTGCTTTGCAATTACACTCATACAACAATTGCTTGAATTTGTGGAGAAATCTAGTGATTGAAACAAGAATCGAATCACTTATACATTTTTCTCTCTAACACTTTGAACTTAGCAAAATGTATATAACTTTCACTCTCTATATATCATGTATTAGGCCATACATGTCATCTCACACCATTTGCTGCACGAAATGGTTGATTTGAACCTCTATTTATAGAGTGTGAAAGGTTGCGTTTATCCAAACGAATAGTCATGTCTATTGATGAAGGGTTACATCATCTTCAATGTGATTGGATGCAAGATTTTATCCTCATCTTCAATGGATAGGCACCTTTTCATGGTTGCATTATCTTCAAAAGGTGTCTCTTCGCTTGATGGTTGATGGCGGTTGATCGTTCTTATTCGATGGTTGGAAGTTGAGAAGAGTTTATCAAACCCGTCATGATTCGTGAGCGTGACATACATGTCGCGATCATGAATGTAAGTAGGTAACTGACTATTTGTGAAGAATTATAGTCGTGATCGTGATAAATAGTTGCGAGCGTGATTTGGCCAATCGCGAGTAGGAATCACGATCGTGACATGGTCATGACTTATGCTTTTCTTCATGATTCTTCTTTAAAACTTTACCGATCTTTGACAACTTCGATCTTAAGCTAATTCCTTGCATTCCGCGCATCTTTTTGCACCTTTTTCACTCATTTTGCATAGAATTCCATCTTTGATCATTTCACTCCCAAGATTCACCTAGTTTCTGCACTTGCATAAAAAATAACTACATACCATGTGAAATCTTTTATATGAAGTATAAAATCACTCTAAACCACATCATTTTATGAGTAAAAATATGAAGATAATAAGCGTAACTATACACTTATCAACAAGACACACATTAGTGGAGCCTGGGGCTAAATCAATCATATATACATTATTGATTCGAGGAGCAAATAGAATAGTAGAATCAGTCTTACAATCAATAACTGAATAGCCTGCTGAGTCGAATGTAACCTTTTTGCCTTTATCACAAAGCTAGGCTGCACTAACCACGTTGAACATCAGACATTTGACTAGAGAAACCTCTTTGATTGAAGGAGAGACAACAACAGTGCCACAGCCCACAATCTTGCCTTTCTAGTTATCTCTAAAATTAACACTTCCATTTCTTTTACAATTCAATGAGATGAACTAGCTTCCATCTCCGGTTATATGCCTTGAGCATGCACTATCCAATTACCACATTCGAGAGTTATCAACGCATTTAAGGCTCAGTTGCAAAACAGTTACATTTTCTTAGGTAACCATGCTTTTGAGCTGGGTCCTCCCTTGTTAGCAGTGCTTAAATTACTCCAGTTGTGCTCCTCATAATAACCATTTTTATGCCTACACATTACTATGTCATGTCCAGCTTTTCCACAAAAACCACATGCCATTTTTGCTTTGGGCTGGCTTGCTTTCTTTGTTTTAAAGGAATTCTTCCTCTTAGAAGGAGTTTGGTTACTCGAAGATTAATTCTTGGTTGGAGGAGGATCCTGCTACTTCTTCAAAGTTGTTACCTCAGCAGTCAACTCATCTAATTGCTTAGTGAGCTTGTTGTTTAAACAATCTTGATACTCAGCTTTTTCTTGAAGATAGTGGATATCAAGAGATAAGGAAGCAACAGTTTCTTCCAAATCTTCACATCTCCTCACTAGCTCTTTGATGTTTTTCATCGACTTGTTAGTCAATTTCATAACATCAAAGAGTGCCTGGGTGAATTCTCCCATAGATAAGTGAATTTTAGAATGTACCTCAGCTTGAGGAGCTTTTCCCTTATTATGCTGAGCTTCAGAGTCAGCAGCGGGTTGATCTCTACCAGAGGTAGATGTTGAGCCTTCACCCATTTAATTTTCAATGGCCATGAGATAGAGGTTGGCTGCATCAGTTGCTTCCTTATCGGATGATGAGGATTCTTTTTAGTTACTCCATGTAGCAGCAAGTGCCTCATTCTTCTTGTTGAACCTTTTCTTGAATCTATCCTTTTTCAGCTTAGGACAGCTAGATTGAATATGGCCTTTCTCTCCACAGCCAAAGCACTTGATGTCTTTGCTGTGTTCCTTTTTGGGTCCTTGCTCAGCTCCACGCCGATGCTAATTTGACTTGTTTTTAGCTAGAAACTCCTTCTTGTTGAACTTCCCGTCCTTCTTCATGAAGCGTTTGAAATGCCTGGTCAGAAGGGGCATTTGCTCATCAGAGCCGCAGCTGGTGGACTCATCAGATGAATTAGGTTTCAGGATAATGGCTTTGCCCTCTCTTTCCTTGCCTCGACTCCTTTTGAAGTCATCAAAATACTTCCTTAAAGACATCTCATGAGTCAGCAAGGTACCTATCAGCTCATCACAGCTGTAGGTCTTCAGGTTATGAGCCTCCTCAATAGCGCTCTTCTTGGAGTCCCACTCTAAGGTAAGAGTGCGCAGAATCTTCTTCATGATTTCCTCCTTAGTGAACTCTTTTCCCAATCTCTTCATTTCATTAACAATGTTAATGAACTTGGTATTCATGCTTTGAATACCCTTGCTAGCGCCCATTGAGTACATCTCATACTCCCTTAGCATGAGATTGATCTTCGACTCTTTAACCTTATCCATCCCCTCGTAGGTAACCTCCAGCTTCTTCCAAATTTCCTGTGTTGTTTCGCATCCTAAGACCCTATTGAATTTAGTAAGATCTAGCGCATAGCGTAAGTAAATAATCGATGTATCATTCTCTTTGAGAAGCCTCAGGTCACCATCATCGTAGTCCATTGGATCTACTAGAAACGCACTCCATTCCTCATAACAGTGGGAACTCTGGGACTAAGCTCGATCGCGAGCCAAGCCTGCATGCTTTGTGATTGAATGAAGTTTTTCATGCAATTTTTCCAGAACGTGTTATGATTACCATAAAAAAGAGGTGGCCTGGAGACAGACATTCCCTCTTTTAAGAGAACTTCCTAAACTGAGCTAGAACTGGAGTTGTTGTAAGCCATTTATGAATCTTGACTCAAACATAGTTAGTCGATTAGTTGAGCAACAACTCTGATATCACTTGTTGATCGTTAGACATCTTGTAAACAACTGCAGAGGGGGGGGGTGAATGTGAATCTTGGTTAACTTTAAGATTTATAAAAATTATTTAACCAAGTTGAGTTTTTGGATGTGTGCTGAGTTGTGCGTGCTGAGTTGATCTAAAAACTTATAAACTGCTTAGCTTCGCTAGCACAGTTTATCTTCAATCTCTTGCTTAGTACTTTAGTCAGCTCGGATCAATTTATCAAGCAAAAACAATGAAATAGAAAGAACGATGAATGAGCACTGCAATAAAAGCTAAAGCTTAAGTTTAGAACTTCAACACCTGATTTTATCTTGGTTCGGCCCTGAGCCTACCTCTAGTCCCTATATTCCTTCTCTGATCTTTAATCCACTAGTGTTCATTCCTTACTTAGGCAGAGTAGCCTTTACAGTGGTAGACACAGTTTGACAAAAAGTACATTTCCCACTCAACTCAGTTTGGGTACCCTTCCCAAACCGACACTCAAATTTGAAATGAAAGTGTGAATTGAATTCAACTTATAAAACTTTGAATCCTTACGATGCCAAATCTAAGTAGATGATTATCTCTATTACAAATGAATTTGAAATTGATGTTTGCTGATTGCTTGAAAGTGGAATTTCTTGAAGCTGTGAGTAATTGCTCAGAGTTTCAGCTCTTAAAGAAATTCGAGGTGATTCACCAAGTTTGAACGTCTATTTCTGTCTTCTATTTATACTTGAAGCTTTATGAAGTAGCCGTTACAAACTTTTCATCCTTGCAGTTCTTCAATTTTTCTTCTCTTCATATCTTTCTAATCTTCCCATTGGAGACAAATTCTAGGACGTTTAGAGATAAAAATTTAAACATTGAGGTGTGATAAAATTCCGTTGAGAAATTCTCATTTGTCTTCAAGAAAAATGGATTGAGAGAGAGGTGTGTGAAGTGCAACGTGGAATGTTATGATTGGTTGATATAGCTGATGTCTGTAGAGACGCTTGGTGATACAAAGAAAACAAAGCATGTCAGAGGATTCTTTTTATCTTGGACTTTAGTGAGGAATCTCCAACATTCCATATTGACACCTTTTTGAATTGTGAGGACCATTGGAATTCTTCATTAATTTTAGCGCTTTTTAACCTGAAAAGCATCGAAGGAATATTCCATTTCTCACATAAGACGTTGGTATCACAGGTGTCATTTAATTCTCCAACTATCAATGAATTCAGCTTTTAGATAATAAAAGCAAACTCGACACAGCTGAGTTGATATTCTTCTAAACTACATAGTACTCAGCATAGACTCATCTTTTCCTACTCTAAGCCATAACTTAATTAACTGCTCAGCAAACTGAGTTGTTTTTCCTTAAGCAAACTCAAGTCAGCTTTATTAATTAAGAGTATACTTAGTACTCAATTAATTTCACTATCTTAGTCAGTTTGCTATTTCCAAAACGTTTAAGTACTGTGAAGTACTATTAACTTGGGTTCTACAATTATAAGTGGTTTACTTATCTTTAATGTAGTTAAAATTCACAAGATAACTAATTTATCATAGCTCCAAGCAATAAGGAGGTTGTATTATTGTATTATCATAGCTTGCTTATTTGAATTGAAAAGAGTTTTGAAAGAATCAAGATTTTATTCTTAACTATCATCAATTGAATCAAATTCAATTAATCTTGTATAGCCTGATTTACTTCTCTTTGAAAAATTTGGATTAAACATTGTATTCAAATGGTATAATTGACATTTAACATAATTTCCCTTTATCATAATCAATTGATAACTTTTTTACTGTATGAAACCCCACATATAAGTCACATGAAGGTGATTTTACATAAATATATTGTTCTTAAGATTCTATTCAGTTATTAGTTTCAAACCATAATAGTTATACTATAAATTTAAACTTTTTTTAAGAGATTATGGTAGAGTGCACATTCGGGGTGGACATCCCAACTACTTTGGCACCTCCGCTTGCCTACAATACATCCCACTAATTATAAAAGAGCGCATCACAAAACATGAATCACCCAATAAATTCCAACAGTTTCATACACAAATAGTGCTAGAATTAATCAAAATATCCGTAGCCAAAAAAGAAAGTGGCTAATTCCTAATCTTAAAGAAAAACCAACAGTGGTGAACATTGGCTTGAAACAAGTCTTGACTTCCGTGTTTCCCTTGAAATATGAATTCGTTCCTCTTTTTCCAAATGCTCTAAATATTCGAGAACCATAAAACCGTTCCAAACTCCTTGGGTACCTTTCTTGAGTAGCAATCTCCATAACATCAGAAACTCATGCACGCGGCCTGGGATTGGCACAAAAACTCCAATCCACTTGAAAGCCCTACTCCAAATTAACCAACTTTCATGAAAAAAAGGAACAAATAATCCAAGGATTAGCTTGTCACATAGAAGGGACAAGTTGAGTCTGAAACTAATCTACAACCACGGGTTAGGAGAAACTCCCTTGTTAGAATTCTTCTATGGAGCAAAAGTCAGGAAATAAATGCACATGAGGGAGCAAACACGTTTTCTAAATCATCCCAAAAGAGATTTGAGGGTTTGGCCAATTATTCCCCTCATAAAAACCTGGACAAAAAGATGTTGCCGAGTAAATTCTTTTTTCTCCTGGATTGCAAAGAAAACAATCATCATTCACTGGGAAATTAAGCTGAATTTTAGCGTTAACTAATGACTTGAAATCCATGGACGAGAACAAGGATGGGGCTGCCATAAAGACTAGCCATTTTAGCTTGATGAAAATTTTCCATTCAGCCAACCAAAGTCGCCTATGCCAAACCGGACGCCCTAGATTAATGCTCCCAAAGATCTCGACACAAACTTGATTGACGGAGCCATTCTTCAAAACACGGAGCTGTAGTAAGTCATTAAATAAAACCTTCAAAGGACCTTGGGAAGTCCAATTATCAAGCAAAAAATGAGTCAAAACACTGCTGCCCAGCTTAACAGATTAGCTGGCGATGAAAAAGCTCCAATATGGTTGGTTACGGTAGTAGCTCCTGACAATTTTCAACCAAATGGGAGATAGTTTTGATGCGTCAAACTCAATGAGATACCACCAAGAGGTAAAATCATGATGTTTTGCATAAAAATAGCCCGCAAGGACTCATCTTCCATGCAACGAAGATGCCATAAGCATTTGAGAAGCAAATTATAATTCGCAAGTTTAAGTTTCCGAATGGATAATCCTCCCAAGTGTTTCGGTAGGTTGATTGTGTCCCAACTAACTTTGCATAACCCATTAACACTTTTATCGCCCCTCCATAAAAAATTCCTCATAATTCCCATAAATTTCTTATCAATCACCACTGGAAGATGGAAGAGAGATAGTAAATAAATCAGGATTGAAGAGAGTACCGATTTGATAAGAATCACCCTCCACGCATATGATAGACATTTGCCTTTCCAACAAGCCAATTGATTCTGAAATTTCCCCACCAACGCGTCCCAACTACCACAACTAAGATGTTTATAACTTAAAGGAGCCCCAAGGTAAATTACAGGGAATTTCTCGATTTTACAACAAATCTTTGAAGCACATGTGCAGATGGTGTAGTCGTCTACATTTATACCAAGAAATGAGCTCTTGTGGAAGTTAATTTGAAAATGCAAAATCAATTCGAAACATCAAAGAATTCTAACAAAGGGCTAAATTAGATTCACATCCGTCGGTAAAAAAAATTTGTGTCATTCGCAAATTGTAACAAAGAAATATCTAGTAAATTATCTTCAATTTTGAACCCTGGAAGCAAACCTTAACAAATGTTTGCCTCTATGAGTTTCTTAAGACCTTCCACCGCTAGCAAAAAGATGAATGGTGACAATGGATCCCCTTTCTTAGCTCCCCTTTGGATATTAATAGACTCACCGGGGTTGCTAGTAATCAAAATTGAAGTAGTAGAATTATGACGACAACCTCTAAACCAAGATATCCACTTATGCTCAAACCCCATCTTAGCCAAAACCGCATCAATGAACACCCATGAAATACTATTAAAAGCCTTAGGGAAGTCTAATTTAAAGACCAAACACGCTTGTCGATGTTGGTGGATCGTATGAATTACCTTGGAGGCCACAACGGAACATTTATGAATACTTCATCCTTTAATAAAGGAAATTGATTCCTGAAAATTAACAATGGTATAACTTTAGACATGATGATAATAACTTCACAACCTCCTTATGGACCTCGTGAATTAGTGTTATGGGTCTGAAATTTTGAAGTAAACAACTACCCAGAATTTTTGGAATTAGAACCGTGTACGACTCCTTAATCGAATCTGGTAAAAAAGATGTCTCATGAAAATGACTAAAGAGTTGCACAAAGTTTTGTTTCAGGATGTCTCAAGGTAGTTTATAGAAGAAGTGATTAAATCCATCTGGCCCTAGAGACTTATTCTCATGACAAGCGCAAATCGATTCCCAAATTTCCTTCTCCAAAAAAGCCCTCGTTAATTCACAGTTTTGCTCTCATAAAATTTGATTAAATTCCAACTTGCGTAGTGAGAAGGGGAAAAAATTAGGGCTGTAGAAAGGTGTAAATAAAATTAGATAATCGATGAGAAAATCTATTGCAAATCAAAGTGAGCAAACCATTTAACTCGAGACAATTTAAACGATTATTCCTAAAGCGGGCTGAAGTTGTCAGATGAAAGAAACTCATTTTGTTCTCACCCAAGAGAGACCATTTCACTCGAGATTGTTGATGTCTAACACTCTCCATGTGAAGACATAGTTGGGCTAAGTCATTTTTAGCCGAATTCAAAGCTGCCACTGCGGAATCACCCATTGGCCAAGCCACTTCACTGCTAGATAAGGCTAATACTTTGTTTTCTAGCTCTAAAATTCTTTGCTCCAAGTTCCCAAAGTGCAACACATGCCAGGCCTAATTGCTTTTACCCAATAGTCTCAATCGGAAGGAAAAGTCATGGCTTCGATTCTTTTTGCAAATCAACATCCACTTACTCTGAATAAATGAGAGAAAATAATTTATATCCTACCAACAATTAAGGGATCTAAACGGTTTCAGTCCTGATGACATAGGTGGCTGACTTTGAAATAGAATGGGAAATGATTCGAGAGTGTCGTGTCAAGAGTTTGAATAGACAATCTCGACCAACGATCAAAATGGTACAAGTCACCAACACCTTATCAATTCGAAAAAATGACCTCACGTTATGCCATGTATAATCCCTACCTTCTAATTTAATGTCAATAAGCTCACTAGCATCGAGGAAATCTCTACAGTTTAGCAAGGATGGTGAAACCAGCACACTAGACCTTTCGTTATCATGTAACACCTCATTGAAATCTCCATAAATATTGACATTTTCCAAAGCACTAATAATAGGTGTAACTCCAACCACATAGACCTCTTTCATTCCAATCCATAGAACCATAAAGGGCAACAACATAAAAATCTAAATGAGATGAGGTAAAATGAATAATAATCCAATGAGGGGAGGAGGCATATAACAAACCATGTAACAAAATACAGTTCCATGAGATTGCTAAACCCCCCCCCCCCATAACCCCTGAGAACTAACATAACGTGCGTCAAAATCATTGTGACCCCATAGTTTTTGAAAAGTTACATCTCCAATTGAGTCAACCTTAGTTTCAAGCAAAACCATGAAATGCAAATTAAATTTCCGGGTACATGACGAGATAAATTGTTGCTTCATACTATTCTCAATTCCCCCATGAAAATTCCAACAAATGAAAGATAATGACATGATAAAATGAAAAAAAACCTTTTCAATGGATTCCGATTATGTCTCCACACGGCCCTGAATTTCCTCCATCACTAACGACTTTGAGCTCCCCTTGAAAAGACCCAATCTAAAGCCGTCAGACCAAGTAAGAAGAGCCTCACTAGGTCTTTGATTATGAGCCTCGATAAAGATCAAGTTCATGTTCAAAATGTCAAGTCTCGACGAGCTAGAATATGAGAATTGTGCATTTCCCAATAGCCCACTGCTCGAAACCGAGACATATTGCTGTTGGGAGCTGTCACTTCGGGCAGCCTCAAATTCCATCTTCGAGCTGGAGATATGGTGTAGTGAACCAAACAAAACCTTCTCTGATTCATCCTCTGAACTAGAACTCCACGTCTCAAAGTATGGGCAATTTCGATAAGTAGTGAGCTACCTGCTCACCGCCTTAATACAAAAACAAATTCCTCCGATCGAGACATTGATCCTCCTCTCCGATACACCCAACGGGACACTCATAACACAAGAAATAATGTCAAGGCGATCTGGCTTCTCAAAGTTATAATCAATGGTAATCAACTTTCCCATAATGGCTACCACGTCTTTAATCAAGGGCTCCGTGATAATGGCAGGTGGCAAACCAAAGAAATCCGCATTACACAATTGCTCCTGCGGTATAAAACCCAAAGTGTACAGAATTACCTCATTGAATAAGTCTTAAAGAGGCTTCCAATCTCCTTTCAAAAAACCTACCAAGGCATCTTCCAAATGTAAAGAAATAACCACTAAGTTACCACTTAGCGGCGCGATAAAATTCATCGCGAAGTTCCCGTCTCGTACAATAGAGAAAAGGTTTGGTATGAGATTGATCTTACGAACCTTTGCAAAGCAAGCTAAACGAACCCTTTATACCTTCTCAATAGTTCGGTTCAAGTGTAATTCAAACAACTTAGTATTCGATGCAATGACCTGAGCATACGATCGTGAATCCCTCGGCAACTCGGCAAAACAATCTGCCCTTACCTATACCCGAAATAGTGTTATTTGCATGGTTGTTCGATATAGGCTATTCACATGCATGGCTAGAAAGTCACACACACCTCTCGTATTGTTGTATAGCCACGGAGCCTACATTTACCAATCGCAATTGCATTTAAACGAAATAGTGCCTCATGATTCAGGATTGACCCCTCCAAAGACAGAAAATCGAAGCATTGTTTCCTGGAATTCCTTTTCGAAGCCACATATACATGACCGATCACACCGAACTTCAAGAAAATGATCCTCATCGCATTCTTATCATGGGATTACGGGAAGTTCTCGAAGTAAATTTGTGAGCCATTGACGGCTAGGGTTGATTTTCTAGTGCAGGTTGGGAGAAGGGTCGAGAATGGCTAGGTAGGTTTTCGGTTATGGGCTGGTAAAGGGTTGGTGCGATAGGGCCGAGGAAGGATATGGAGGGTAGGGTTGATGCCAGCCGGCCGAGATCCGGCTAGAGGGGGTTGGGGTTGCTGACGGTAACTAGGGTTAGGGTCTGCCATTTTTGTATAGACCTTTTCCTTATTTATATTTCTATAAATAACTTTGAATAAAAAAATATAAGTTGCATGTAAAAAATCAGTTCTTATTTACATTCATTTTTCTTTCACTGTTCCTTGTTTGAATATTTTGTTTTGCATTATTTTAAATTTGATAAAAACTAATTGATATATTTTTTCAAATTTTTCTTAGATTCAAAAAGAAAGGTGTACTTTAGTCGATAGTTATCTCTTTATTAACTTTTAGTTATCATTTTCATATCTCTGCACCATTGTATAAGCTTCAAAACATAATTGAAAAGTAAAAACATATAATTATGTCAAATTAACATAAGTAAAATAAAACAACCATATAGATGTAGATTCCAACAATATTAATATATTATTTTCTAGAATTGATACATATTTGCTTTGGAACATAACAAAAAACAAAGTAAAATCGCTTGATTATAACATAATTGTAAGTAAAGAATGTGTAAACCACAAGGAAATTATAAGATGTGTTTCATTTTTATAATAGAACATCTACTTACTGATATTATTGGAACTGATATAATTTAAAGGATAAACTTCGAAAAAGTATCTTGTGGTATCGGTCGTTTTCAAAAAGGTTCTTGTGGTATTTCGAGTCGCAAAAAAGGATTTGAGTTTTCGCACCGTTATCAAAATAGGGTTTTTCCATCAACGCCATCTAAAATGCTGACGTGGCGAAAGGGAAAAATAGGAAATCAATAATAAAAAAAGAAAAAAATTAAAAAAATAAAAGAAATTTAAAATGGAAAAATAAAACCTAATTTCATGAATTGAAGCAGCTGCCTCCATCCCTAATCTTCATCTCCTCCTCCGATCAGTTCTCCCTCTATTCGTCTCATCTCATTTTTCTGTCCTCTCTCTATTGATCTCATCCCCTTTTTTCATCCTCCCTCTGTTCATCTCTTCCCTTTTTTCCATCTTCTCTTTTTTCATCTCCTTCCCTTTTTCCGTCCTCCCTCTGCTCATCTCTTTCCCTTTTTCCGTTTTCCCTTTGTTCATCTCCTTCCCTTTTTCCATCCTCCTATTCATCTCCTCTTCGTTTTTCGACCAGTACACATGGGACAAAAGGTGTCATTTAGGGCCGGAGTCGACAACAATTCTAAAATTAAATGGATCTGATACAACAATCGCTTTCTAAGATTTCAAGCATAAAAGGTTGAGATCTTCAGTAGAAAAACTAACAAGCTCATCGACAAAACTCTCCAAGTCGCTAATTGCCAGGCAAATTCACCATTACCTAGTCGCCGGATTTGTTAATTTTCAATGGGTTGTTTGTTCTGGAACCATGTATGGATTTAATTAAGATTCTGGATGTATGAATTTAATTAAGGTTTTGGAATCCCTAATTGTTTGTTCATACTAAGCTTTTTTGTTCTATTTTGATTTTCTTCTTCATCATGATTCAAGTGCTTTTGTAAAATAAGAAATATGAATATAACTGGTAATTGTTAAGTTGATGAATTGTCGAGTTCCAATATTTATGTAATTGGAATTGTTCAGAAACGCTGATGAATTCGTTAAGTTTTTGCTCAATGGAATTGTTAAGTTTCATTTCATTTTTGTAATGGGTAAGTTGGATGAATTTGTTTTTGAAGATTTTATGAATATAAATGTTTGACTATTGAATATTTGATTAAGATTCAACAACAGTGAGCCAGATTTGGAATTAACAGTAAGACCCAAAAAAATCCACGCCATAAATCTCAGGCATAAGGAATTTGTGAGAAAGAAAGGGGACCAGAGTTATATTGGATTTCCCAATATGCCCCTTGCCATGTCAGCAAACTAACAGTGTCAAAAAAAATTTCTTGTTTTGATAACGGTGCGAAAATTCAGGCTCCCTTTTGAGATCCTAAATACCACAAGAACCATTTTAAAAACGGCCGATACCACAAGATACTTTTTTGAAGTTTACCCCAATTTAAAATATTTTTAATAAGCTACAAACACAAGTATAATATGACTACATAATTTAGTAAGTAGTTTCATCAAATTAACTATCGGTAAATTATAGGAAAAATACAAATAAATTATAAGTCATTGTAGAATTGAACTTTTATTGATATATTTTTTTTCAAGAACTGATACTATTGGGTTGCAGTTTGTCCCTTGCTTCAGATTAAAAGTCCATTTGAACCTATTCTTTCACCCGCAAGTCTTTACAAACCCAATACTTCTACTGCCTTACCTTCAACGTAGAATTTTGTTATTTGGAGATATAAATACTCCTTTGCTGCCTGTTTAGCTCAGAATAGAAAAATTCCTAAAATCCTCTCTTGCCTTTTTCTCTCGACGCTTTAATTTATCTATTTTCATCCTCTGATTTTCTTGATATCAAGATATTCTTGATGGTGGTGATTCAATCTGTTGAAGGTGGTTATGCAAGTTGCAATGGCTTTATAAGGTTAGTTGTTCTCCATTTTTCTGAAGTGGTTTTATATGATTTAGGTTTTGTTAGGCTTGCAATTATTTTTGGATTTCTGTCTGTGTTTATTGAAGCTTTAATGGTTTTCTATCAAGCTTGTAACTCTTGTATTTTTTTTTGTGGTCTTCACTGTTTTATGCTTAATAAAATTTCTCACCTTCACTAGCTAATTACCTTATGGGTGGTATTTAGTACCATTATGGGAACAACCTCAAAAATCTTCTGTATTCTTTAGTTTTTCCTACTTTTTTGTTATTACTTTGAATGCATGTGATTTGTAGTAAAGTATCCATAACTTGTGGTATCAAAGCGTCATATCTACCTGTGAGTGGATGACACGGAAGCGATGGGCCAAGAGCGCGCTAGATGATATGCGCGGTCCACCGTGGTATTTTTTGTGAAAATAAAGTATTAAGGTCGGGGACACGAAAGGTTTAAAGAGAAAAGGAAATCGATTTAGATTGTCAAAACCCGAAATCTTTGTCTCGTAGTGTAGAGTCGCCACCTATATTAGCTCTTCCAAGAATTAAAGTCCTGTGAGGCTTAACGTCTAAGGGACGGCCCACTAAGAAATAGAGATTCGGCTTCGATATAAGTTGTTTACTTTTTGTTGGATCATATTAAATTACATTTACGGAAAACCGTGTTTCATAATTGTGCATATTAGAACTTATGTCTTTTTCATGTTTATGATACGATTTATCGCACATGCGGAAAGCAATAAATACATACAGTGTAGTAAATAAATGCGGGAAAATAAATTAATAAATTACAGAATCTCGGAGGATGCAACCGTCGATCTAATCTATTAATTACATTTTTTAAAAATAATTGCAATACTCGAAGGAAAATAAAATCCTAGGCATACATCTAACCTAATCTACCTGCATCCACAAAAGTTAGTACATGATATGTAGCACAATCTAAATATTTACATATATTCTCGATTTAATTTTGAAAAGGCCCGTGTGGTCTAATTAAAATATCGACGGTTAAAAGTTCTTATTTTAGAAGAAAACAATTCATTTATTTACAAATATGTTGCTCATTTTTATTTTATGAAATGATCACATGGTAAAAGGTGATGTCTATTATCCGGGAATAATTTTAATTCCCTTCGTGGGGGTATTCTAACTTATATTTAATTACAAAAAGTCCCGTAATTAAATAAATTAAAAGAATGAGTAAAGGAAAGCTACATAATAAAATAAATAAAATAACAATTAAATAAGTAAATAAAAAATTAATTAAATAAAATTTAAAGAATAAAATGAATAAAATAAATCCTAGTCAATGATGAAAATCGAGCCCATATCAGAATTTATGAGAAGAGAAAATAAATAACATAGTATAAAACACAGGAAAAAGTAAAACAAATGAAAAAGTAGATCTAGGAACTCAAAAGCTTACCCTTTTATTACCAATCCACGTCGACAAATCTGCTTGCTTTCTGAGAATGCTACTCATTCTTTTTGGTTTGATTTTTTGTGTGAAAATATTTTGTTTTTATCCTAAAAATAATCAGACTCGAACTCTAAATTTGTTTTAGGTCCGAGAAAATCTGAGGAATTTTGAGAAAAAAATGGAAGAAATTAATTTAAAATTTATTAAATTCGGAACCCAAATTTATTTTGGACTCAAATATAATCAAAGGATTTTTAAAAGAAAGATGAAAAAAGTCAGAATTATTTCATTAGGAAAAAATATTTTTTTCAGTAAAAGAATTTCTCCATTTCATTAAGAGAAGAAAATATATTTTTTGTAAAATTTTCCGGTCCTTTTCTATTGAAATTCCCCTTATTTATCGAAAAAAATCATATTAGGCTTTTGTTGGCGAAGCCGTGCTTGCTGACGAAGCCAGCTCCCCAAATGGTACCATTTAGGTTTCTTCCTTTTTTCCTTCTTTTGTATCCTTTTCTTTTACATTTATTTCTTTTATATATATATATATATATATATATATATATATATATATATATATATATATATATATATATATATATATATATATATATATATATATA
>CATIWQ010319246.1:0-19074 GCA_949673415.1 Euphorbia schlechtendalii | reverse complement strand
ACATAGTTACGGTCAAAGTTTGACCGACGGTCAAACTTCGCTCCGTTTGACTATTACCGAACTTTAAATTTTTCTCATCATTCCTTAAATATTGTAATAATATACCGATGTCGAAATTTAGAAATTTTGGGGTGTTACAGTAGAGATGGACCATTTAATGTTCCGACAGCAGAAAAGACTCCCAAGTAGCTTGCCACATGCGCACAACTTGCAGGCGACCCCGCTAGCCATCATTACACCACTTCCTATAATTAGCAAGGTAATCGTTCACTTTTGAGGTAACTGCTATTTTGAGAATACACACTCACTACCTCTCTCAGATCGTTAACTTTAGTATCGGATGGTCTTCGTCGGAAACACTTCCGGTCGGAGACTTGTTTTGCAGGATCCGAGGACGCTGAAGGCCGTGGACTTCACCTAACGGATACCAATAGGAATTTAAATCGATAGTATCTTTAGAATTGTTTGATTAGTAATTTTTAAAACTTTATGCTCAATTTAACTTTTTCAAATATGATATGTCATGTTTAAATGCTTGTCGAGGGAACAATTGTGATAAAACCTGAGTGTTAAATATCAATTGTGTTATATTATTTTTTAGAAATGCTATATTAACACAATAGGGTTGTCACACAAGTAATCTTTAACTTTGATTTCCTTGTAATCCGATGGTAGTGTGTTACTTAAAATTTCAGTCATTAGATTACAGTAAAACCAATGATGAAGATATCCTAGGTGGTAAAGTCTAACAATATAGCATTTCCATGTTATTTATATCTATCATCTAGTATGAAATATATTTGAATATTTTTGTTGAATAACGGTAAGAATATAATGTTTTAAAAAGTAATGTAATAATAAAATATTGCTTAAAGAAAAAATGTTTTTTAAAGTAGAAAAATAAAGTAATGATTCAGAGTGAATTTATTGTACCAATGGTATACATAAAAAAATGCTATTAAAATAGAATGTATGGCTCGTTTAGTTGGCAGAATAGCTATTCCATTGAATAGGAAAAAAACGAATAGAAAAATAATGATTGTTTACCTAGAGTTCATCGTCGGGATGAGATAGCTATTCCGAGCTATCATACAACTCATGGAATAGCTATTCCCTTTCGAGATGAGAAATAGCTATTCCATGAGTTGTATGATAGTTAGGAATAGTTATCCCATACCGATGACTGGCTCTATGCAAACATTACTCATTTTTCCATTCGTTTTTCTCCTTTTCCACGGAATAGCTATTCCGCCTACCAAACGAGCCCGTAAAGTATAAATATATAATATTGGGTTGGAGATCGTCATATAAGGACTGTTAAAAGAAAAGTACAATTTAGTAGAGTTGGAGATCGTTGTATAAGGACATTTCCAATCCCACTTCAAAAGTGAGGTTTGAAGTTCAAAATGAAGTGGAGATGCTCCAACCTCATTTCATTTTCAGACTTTAAATTCTAAAGTGTAACAGTGCCACTTCAAATTTGAAGTAACACTATTCACAACTTCAAAATTTTATTTTTCATTATTTTTATTTTTCTTAAATTCTTTTAATTTGAATATATATTTAGAATATATATTTTCTATTATTTCTAAAAAAACTTATTTTATTTTTAAAAAAATTGTTATTACTTTTATATTTGTGATTATAAAAAATGAAAAATGAAGTGTGTGGTTGATGAAAAAATACTTTAATAAATTATAAAGTAAAATAGATTATGAAGTAAAGATTGAAGGTTTAGGGTACATTTTAGTAGACTAGAATGGAAGTGGTTGAATCTAAATTGTAAGTTTTTTTTATAGGAAAAAACTTTACGCGCCAACAAAGACCCAGTTGTACCTTCTACGTGTGATGACTCGATCTTCTACGGGCTATTTCTTTTACCTCTAAATCACAGACACGCTACTATAATATTCCATAAAAAAACAGCATATTCCCATCCAACGGCTCACACTTACTTGGATTTCCTCACTCAGCCAACTTTCCATTTTCTATTCCAAATTTATTACTAAATCGTACCATTTTTTTCATTTGTTCTTCGAAGAAATGATTTATTTCTTTATTGTAAGTTGGTTATTAAGAAAAATGAATTTTAAATATAAAAATATGATAGTAAATTTGTTAATAACATGATAAATTTTCAGGAAGATAATTATTTTATTAATGTAACTGAAAATGTTATAGTAGAGGGACGAAGTAAACATTTCCGGTGAAAAAAGTTAGAATTTTTTTTATCAAATAATAAGTTTGCTAATAGTGTAAGAATGATTCCCTTTTCAGTTTATACAAAATAAACTAATTGATTGTAAAAAAGGCTTAATTAAAAAGTACATAAACTTGTTCACAAAATCACATGGAAATGATTATAAATTAAAATTAAATTTCTTTAAATTTAATTTCAATAAAAAAATATATACTTAACTATGATTTACAATTTTCACAAAATTTATTTCAAAACCTGTATCATAAGACGGAAAAATGATTCACATGATATCCTTAGTATATATTTATTGAGTTTGAAGTAATATAAATAAAAGAATATATTAAAAAACAAACATGTATATTTATGTAAAAAAAATCACTAATACAAATTACGTGGCATTTTCTTTCCACCTGAATTTTTAAACATTGTTGTATAATTGTTTAGATTCTGTACATGATCCACGGTAAAAAGAAGTTAAATATAAATTAAAATTAGAAAAATATTGATTGTAAATTTGTAATTAATACCTGCCTATTCAACTGTATGTTTTTTTTAATTGTTAAAGTTAAATTAACAATGCATTTTGCATTGTTTATTTTTTGTTCATACATTATCTTAACTAGAGGAGAGGTCGTGCATTAACAAAATTATAAATTGATTTAAAAAAACAGATTTTAATATAATAACGTGGAAAATAAATTAGTGCTGTATATTAATATCTTAAAAAATATTTTACTAATTTTCATAATTCGTAATTTTGTTTCATGGACGGTTAAAAAAACGACAAGAGTGTTTTGATTGTAATTGAACGGCTAGTAATACTCAATAAGGGTGATAAGAACGTCCCGTTTTTGGAGATTTCTCTTTCCGACATTACGCGGTCGAAATATCACCAATAAAATGGCTCTCCATCGATTAGGGTTTCTCATCCATTTCCCTAATTTCTTCTCCTTTCTTACTTTCACTCTCAAATTCCCTTTCTGCTACATGGCATCTCTTCAGTATTCAACTTCTCAAGTCCCAGTTTCATAGTCTATTTGTTTCTCTTCTCATAGAGGGTTCCCCTAATTTGATTTTGATATTGGGGGTTTTCTTTTTCTCATGAATAATGCCTGCCACGGATTTCCAAGGATCAGCAACTTCCTTTGGCCGTTCAATTCTGAGTTTCCGCCGTGACCAGATTCATTCTATGGAATCTACGCTTGAAGCAACCTTCTGTGACCTCGAGCTTGAAACATTTCAAAGGCGGGTTGCTGACCGTTTCGCGGATCTCTCATCTGCCGGGTCGGATGATTTGCTTTCACTGTCATGGATCCGAAAGCTTCTCGATTCTTTCCTCCGTTGCCAGGAGGAATTTAGAACGATTCTTTCTAATAACAGATTGCATGTGTACAAGTCTCCTTTGGATCGGATGGTTCATGAGTATTTTGAACGGAGTGTCAAGGCTTTGGATATTTGCAATGCGATTAGGGATGGGATTGAGCAGATTAGGGAGTGGAGAAAGCTGATTGAGATTGTTCTTTGTGCTTTGGATAACCAGAGGATGCTCGGAGAAGGCCAGTTCCGTCGTGCAAAGAAGGCGTTAACCGATTTGCATATTTCAATGCTGGACGAGAGAGAATCCGCCGCTGCCCTGGCTAATCGGAGCCGCTCATTTGGACGGCAAACTGCTGCTTCTTCAAAAGATAATCATAAGAATCTCTGCCATTTTCGGTCGTTGCTGTCCAGCGTTTCACGGTCTTGGTCGGCGGCCAGGCAACTTCAGGCGATTTCCAACAACATGGCTGCTCCCAAAGCTAATGAAATTTTGGCTACTAATGGAATTGCAGCTTCTGTTTATACCATGAATTCAATTTTGTTGTTTACTTTGTGGGCTTTAGTTGCAGCTATTCCTTGCCAGGATAGGGGACTGCAAATACATTTCTCTATCCCCAAAAATTTTCTCTGGTCTGCGCCAATAATGTCATTGCACGAGAGAATAATGGATGAATCCAGGAAACGGGATAGGAGGAATGCCTGTGGTTTGTCAAGGGAGATTTATCAGATGGATAAGTGTACTAAGTTGTTGGCTGAAATGGCTGATTCTGTTCAGTTCCCCTTAACAGAGGAAAGGGAAATGGAGGTTAGGCTCAGAGTGCAAGAGTTGGGACGAGTTTCTGAGCTAATAAAGACGGAATTGGATCCTTTGGAGAGACAAATTAGAGAAGTGTTTCACAGGATTGTTCAAAGCCGAACTGAAGGACTCGACTCTCTGGGAAGAATGAACCACAATGACTGATCATGGTATTGTTTATATAAGCATATTACCTTGAAATGAAATGGTGAGGATGCCAAAAAAAAGAATCTTTGTATTTGCCTACAAATGTATTGTGTAAAGAAAATGTAGGATATGGAAATTCAGAATTATGTGGACGTTGGTGCTGATCTCCAGCTTCTTGTGCGATTGTATTATAATCAAAATTTTCCAGTAATATTTTGCTTTTGTAGCTGAGTTTGCATTAATGGTTTGTGCTCTTTTCTTTAGGCTTGTTCTTTTGTTGATAGTTTACATGATTTTGGGCATGTTTGGAATTGTTTTGAATTGCTTTTTGAGTTGTCGCAATAAGTTGCTTTCACATATTTTTCATAGAATTGGCTTTGAACAACATAGCATGGCACTTCACACTATTTAATTAGGATTATTTAATTAGGAACGGATCTTGACTTTTTTTTTTTTCAAAATTAACCTAGTTCCTTGAAAATGGAGCTTTTAAAAAGCGAAAGCACCACCACCTTTGTATTGCAAAAGAGCAAATTTGCATTTTCTGGTAATTTGCTCTTTTCTGGTTTACATTTTGGTTTTTGTTGGCCAGAGAAGAATGCTTACTATCTGCGTGGAATATGGATTTTGTGAACAAAAGTTTCTTTGATTAAATCTGCAGGCTGTTTTCGATTTTCTGAATGTGCGGTTGTGCTGCTCATTGAATAAGCCACCTTGTTTTATATGTATATAGTAATTTCCGCCCATTCAGCTGCCAACGTTTGATGTCCAGCTGTCTCTCCAACCCTGCTGAGTTTTGTTTTAACTGAGGAATGAGTTCTTCCATTTTCTGACTTTGCAAAGCATCCACCTGTCTTTATGATGTTTGTGTTGTTTTTACGCTCAAGTTATTTTTGTCTTCATATGTAATTCATTTTAGTGTCCAAATTACGTCTCTTTTTTCCTCACAAAACTGGGATTGAAACATTTTTGCCAAAACCCTTTTTTAACCTTTAAAATGGATTCTTACTTCGATTGAACTACTGCAGGAATTGGAGTTGTGTGCTCCGTCACCAATTATTCTAATACTGCAACATCTTGGACAATTTGCGATAGTTTGGTTGATTTTTTAAGGAAAAGGCTATATATAGTGGACTTTGATTTGGGGTAAATTTGTAGTACTAATGATGGAAGAATATATTTTCCTTTTTTTGTTTCTGAGCTCCATTTTGTGGACAAAGGCATAATATCATTCTATATACTATGTAATTATTTAGTCCTTTTGGATAAGGTTCCATCCATCACTTGGTTCTGTGTGATTTTACCTCTGTTGAAATGCAGCAACATTGCTTTATTCTCCTTGTTCTAGGGTAAAAATACTTCCTTTACTTGGTGGATCCCCATCAACAGGGCAGTTGTTCTTTTTGAAACTGCACTGTAATATTGTAGCATAGAAAGGAATTTTGGGACGGAGATGTTTGTATACTAGATGCCATTTGAATCTATTGTCTGGTTTAGACGTTGTCCAATAGTGAAATAATTCTACATTGTACTTACAATGCTTAGCTTTCATCAGGGTTTATAATGCTTCGATCATACATTTCCTTTTCTAACTGGTCCAGCTGTTGTTACTTGTGGTCGTTATCCACTCGCATCTTTGCATCATTCTTTTTCCTTAATTAATCTTTCCTTCCGCTATAAGGTGAGTGCAAGGCAAATGGATTGTGCTGGATTTGTGGTTATTGTTTTGGCCGTTGAAAAATTCAATCTTGGTGAAAAGAGGCAGGTCAGTTGCATACCTACCGAAGAAATTGGAAGCAGGCTGCCAGGTTAGTCAGTGACTATTATTAATATTGTTATCGTCCCTACAATGTACTGTATTAGCTGTCTTAGTTCTTAAGCTTTAATTACCAAAAGTTATACAGTACACAAAACAGTTGTAAGAGTTATGGAGAATCTTCCCAGTCAATTTGACTTGGCCATCTTCTATTACTCTATGGTCCGCGTTTTAAAAATCCTTGGCTAGGCGCTGCCTAGACAGCCACCTAGGCTGATTTTTAAAACACGGGGAGAATATTAACTTAGAAAAAACTTGTTTAGGTCTGCCTAACCCCGCCTAGATGATTGCCTATTTCGGGTTTTAAAACACTGTCTATGGTATAGGATTTGAATATGAAAATTAATGATGTGATTTTACAATAAGGATCAGGCCATATAATTATTGAAGCGTATAGTTTGAAAGGGTCAAAACTTGAACCAAAGTTGTGGTCCATCATGTGGCTTTATCTGCTTAACCCATGTGTTCTGTGTACAATTACATACCGGCATTATCTCTCCCCGTAAGCTTTCTTTTCAGCCTATCCAGCTAAATGTGGCTTCTTACAAATTCTTTTCAGGTTATTGCCAGCTTCAAAATTTGTCAAAAAAAATCCCAAAGTTTGATCTTTCTTGGGCCTAGTACACTTCAACCTCTTGCATTTTCATCTTTTTTGGCATCAGTTGCTCTGTCAAAGAAAATCTAGCCCAACCTCTTAAGAAAATGATAAAAATCTTAATATTATTATTTTAATGGAATTTCAATCAGTTTTTTAATAAATGATTGTTTATTACAATACAGTAAGGTTCTTCCATCATTTTCATCAAACCAAATGTAGTTTGTCAATTTCTGGGACTAAATAACTATTTTTCCAAATAATTTTTTGCTAGTTTTATAGGACAACTTAGTAAGTTTCACATGAGTTGGTTAATGATGGAGGATTTGTTTTCATTACTAGCAACATTTTTGAAGATTACACAAAACCTTTCGTCTCTTAGCTTTTCAACTTTTCGGAAACATATTAGCAGATGAATTATTTGTTGCTGTTTCTTATTTGCAACTTAAGCAGCGGATTATATAGGCGGATCCATCGATTTACATACAATCGCGTGATTCATTTTCTTTTAGCTCTAATGAAACTAATGACAAACACAACAAGAGACACCAGAATTGCTGATCCTGCAACAACAAAAGGAGGACACAACTTAATTCCCTTTCTATCATCTTTTACTTGTTTGCTAACACTTTTTTGCCTCTCCACTTGTATTTGTTCTTGCCCCTCAACTTGTTTATCTCCGTAGCTGCCTGCTTCCTCATCTTGTTCTTGTTCAGGCTGTTTATCATTTTCGCAGATTTCAGATTCCTGTTTTTCGAGTTCTTTATTAGCAACTTCTGCAATTTCATCCGTTTCAGGGGTAAATTCGTCTTTCACTTCTTCAATCTGAAGTCCGCGCATTCCTTTCTCCGATTTGGGCATGCTGATGGTTAAACATGATTCCTCTTCATTGAATTTGGCCTTGATTTTGTCCAAAATAACCCCATCAGGAATTTGGAAAACCTTCTTGAATGCTCTTAACTCAACATCTTTTCTCTGCATAACATATCCTGATAATACCATCTCCTGAACTGCCCTTGTCCCACTAATTGTGATTCGGTTCCCATCTTCATTGATTTTAATTTGAATATTTTCTCTTTTGAAACCTGAACCAACATTGAGCAACAAGTTCAGTGGTGAATTTATAAAAAGAAATTGAACTTTGCAAATAAATTTGGTAAATTTAAGAGCAAGTACCTTTGAGATATGCAATGAGGAAGAAGATGGCGTCAGTTTCTCTAGATACGAAGAGAGGACCGGCGTAATTTTTGTTAATTTGGAGACTGGAATGGGAAGGAATATCATCTCTACTGTGGGTGATCTTTAATCCCAATTCTAGCTCCATTTTTCAGATTTCTTTAATTGCATTTGTTTTTGCTATCAATGAATTAAGAACGAGAGAGAGAGAGAGGAAAACAGCAAATCTGAAGAAATGAATAAGAAATGGAGAACAGTGGATTTGGGGTTTGGTGTATCAAAAGGGGAAAGCACATATCCATTGCTTCTGGCAGGGCAGTTTTTAAAAGTCCTTTAATTAGCTTCTTTCCCTTGGCGGGAAGTTAACGGCTATTGCTCATACTGCAAGCTGAAATCATTTTTATATGTTTTATTTAGGCCAAATACATTAACACCACAATTAACTTGGTAACAAAAATCGGATGCAATCCTGATCTTTCAAAAGTTCTAATTAACCTCCTGAATTTGGTAAAAATGCACCAGGCTCCCCCCTTAATGCCACGTGAAAACTTCCGGTTGGAGATTGAAAAATAAAAAAATGGCATCTTTGAAAAATCAAATTAGCAATATTTTGACACATAATGTTGAGGGGTTAAGTGATTCACTTTTACCAAGTTGAGAGGGTATTTCCGTATATTATCCTTTTGAAAGTTGGGGATGGTATTCGGCTTTTATTGCCAAGTCAAGGGGATAATGATGCATTTGACATTTTATTAACTTAAAGTGTATTCCAATCCCGTAAAGGAATTGTAACAACCCGATCCTAAGAGGGGTGGCACCGGAGTAGGAAGAAAGCGAATGAACCGAATCTACACCCGAAAGAGAGGGCTTTGAGATTATACTGGTGTGGGATAGCACAATTGAAACTAAATTGGTATGTGACAATTTAGTTGAGAACTACTTAAGATGTTTGATACGTACTACCTATATCAACAGAATGCATCTTTTTTTCGAAAGTCTATCTGAGAGAACTCGTAGCTGAGACAGGCGGGGATTGAGTCGGGGCTTTAGGTAATGAACGAGTTGAAATATTACGTGTCGTGACTGGAAAAAGGGAATGAGGGTGGTAGGATTTCTATTCTAAAGAACTTGGTTGTCTTTGTTGTAACTAGTGTATAAAACCAATGCTGAGTAATAATAGTCCAAGAAGAACAAGGTTAGGTTATGCAAGTGAACTCTAACATCCCAAACATCTCCATTATATAAATTTGATTTTCTGAGTAAAAACTGACGGTGATTATAAGAGACATTTATATAGTTTTTGTTGTGATTGGAATAATATGATAATATAGGTTGGATCGTAAAGTTCCAAAAATAAAATGAAAAGAAAAAGATTTAATTACTGATTTGAAATAGTTGGTTTTATCAATCATTGTTGACACCATTAAAGGGTGCAGTGGTGGGTCAAAGGGAGTAATGAAAGGAAAAATAAGAGGAGAGAAAAAGAAAAGGTTAGGGGGAAATTAAAAAGTAAAATAAACTGCATGGCAAAAACATACAAAAAAGCAGAAAAGAGAAAAGAAATGCTAAAAAAGAATATAAGGAGGGGGTCCATATTAACACCATAATCTCCAAATCGTCACAACCTACTGAATTGCTAATATTCTTCCTTTTTATATTTTTACATTACAAGCAGCAAAATCCCACAAATTAAAGTAATATGAGCACCTCCGAACCCCACTGCCACCTGCAATTCCACCCAAAACACATTCAAACCGAATAACACATCAATCATCCGGAGAAATTATACAAAACAAATCGAGCTTTTTGAAGTAGAGAGAAATCACGTCAATTTCAGGTTAACTGGTACACAACGAGTAAAATTTTTAATGTTAAAAAAAACCCTTATCTGATGTATAATTTTCCATGAAAGAAATAATTTTCACTTGTGTTTTTCATTTCGAGAAAATCCAAATATCACGTTACGTTATTTCCTTCCATTTTTACTTCTCTAACAATAATCAGGTTTTTAAAATTTCCAGTGGAGTATTTTTTTTTATCTATTCTAGAAATTTTAAAACGGGACATTCACACATATCAAAAGATACCATATGTTGGTACGTTAAATACACCAAAAAAACTAGATAAAAATAAATACTACAAAATCGGGAAAACAATTTGCAAGTTGCAGCCAAGTAATTTATGTGGGAACATCCGCATTTAAACACAAATATTCGAAAGTTGTGGAATTACAACAAAAAGTTCATTATTAAATACAGATACAGTTTTATAGCAACATTAAAAAACAAGAAGGTGCGCATAAAACTATGACAACTTATATGATTTTAATGAAATAAAAACTTTTTGAAGAGTCTTGATCGTATGAAATTATGTCACGGAAATAGTGGTATGTTTTTTCTGTTTTAGCAGTGAAGTTTGGGAACCATACAATTTGCCATTCAACTACTAATAGTTTTACCTAATGTTTTTAATTATTTTACAAAATTATTTGAATGTAATAATACATTTATATCAACACATACATAATAATTATGTAACAATGTGTTTATTAAATTTTACAAATAATAGCTTTTGTTACATATTTTTATAAAAATTGTTACTTTAAGTTTGAATCTTTTTCTTCGATGCCAGTGCCACTATACGCAATTTACGGATGAAATCAGACTGTACATAACGGGGTATTTTTTTCATTCTTCGCGATGGTGTTAAACGATTGATGACTTTTTACTTTTTGTTATTTTATATGAACTCCACAAATATTACGTAATACTACTAATAAATTTTAATTTTAGGGAATATAAGAACATATACAGTAACATAGGCGACGGGCGATGTACCTGTAGGGAATGGCCAGAAGTGGACAAAGGGCGAATAGTGGCTGAATCAACTTCATCAGTGGGCAATGGCACTGCCGGATTACTATTTATAAACGGCATATTCTCTCCCTTTTCACCGGGAACCACCGTCGGCATTGCCATCGGCGAATTCGCCCCACCGCCACTGGGAGTTGGAGCTGGAGATAAACCCGAATCTCGAGGCCTGGACGGCCACGGGTATGCCGGAGAAGAAGAAACTTCACCACCGGAAACAGGTGCCGGAATTGGAGAAGCCACCGGCGGCGGTGGAGGCAGAGAGACCTTCACAGACAGCTTTTGGGAGTATTTGTCAGTGCAAGAGTTGAGTGAGGCGTTGCTGAAGGTGAAGTAGAAAAACCCTGGACGAGATGGGTTCCACTGCAATTTTTATACGCAACAAGCACTATTTAGCGACAAATCTCTTTTACTTCGTTACTAAAAATAAATTAGGTTAATCAAAAACCAACCGTGAAAGAATTGGAGACGGAATTGGTGAGAAGAGAAGCTTGAGTGAAATTGCAGAGATTGAATGCTCTCTCGTTCTTGAATATGTACAGCTTAAGCCCATACTTGTGTTTGAATACTGAAAAACAAAAACACAAAACTTGAAAAATCGTCGCTATAACTAAAGAAAAATTTTATAATGATAATAAAAAGATGGAAAGCTACTTACAGACGGAATCTCCAATATGAACAGAAGAATTAGGCCATGGTGAAATACCATCAACTACAATAGTTGCAGAATAAGAATGCTGGAACAGTAAAGGGAGGAAAAGAAGAAGAAACATGGAGGAAATTTCAATCAAATAAAATTGAAGTGTGAATTTGGAGGAGAGGATTAAAGGGGACAACTTTTAAGCAGAAAGAGCTAATGGGGCATTATAAGCTAAGCATCAATTTAAATAAAGAGACTACTTTTTCAAAAATGTTTGACAGTTAAGAGAAAGACTGTTAATATGGCAGATATGCGTTTGGCATTTGCTTCATCTAAATGGATCACACATACTCTCTCTATTTTTGGTATTTGAGCTTATTTGTCTTATTAATTTCTCATTATTGTTGGAGTAATTTATTACTTTATGGTGTTGCTATTTGGGTAAAATTCAGCTAACCTCTTGTTGATGGTGGATGTATCATTAGCACTTTTAACAACGTCATTTTAGAGGATTGTCGTTAATTTGTTAAATGTTTTGATAATAATTGTTTTAGTCATCTTATAATGCCATCAATTGACTTGCTTATAATCTCAAATGTTTGGGTGAATGGTTTTATTTTGTAATGTATTGATTCGTGCTTTTATAAAGTGATTTTTTTTTTTGAAGCTATTTAACATCATATTATGCTAATTCTAAAATTATTACCCCTTATTTTTAGCTTGTATTTATAAAAGTATATATAATTTTTGAAAAGGCGAGTTTAAATAAATTTGGATTGTAGAAAGCAACGAGCCAACAAAAGATGCATTGGATATGGTTAAATTATTTTTACAATATAAAAATAGAAACTGTAAAATAAATATTTTAATGTATACAGAAATAAATAATATGAAAACGAGAAAGGAAATTTTGGGGGCATTGGGTGAATAAAAATGAGTATGGGGGGCAGATGAAAAATGATGGGGATTATTATTCTTAAATCATTGCTTGTGTGATTATCAATCTGCTTTTCCTTGCCAATAAACCCTACCTATTATCTATTATTACTTCATGTTCTTTTTTTTGTTGGGAGAAGAGGAATCTTTATCAGTAACTTATTTTAAGCAATCCTTTTTTTTTGTCATAATTGCTCATTAACACTTTTTTTTTAAAAAAATTTTTCTGAGGATTGAATGCTTTGAATGCTGATACTCATTTATGCAACTAAGATAGAACTTGGATTAGAAGATCCCCCATGCATGTAGAAATTAAACATTTTTTTCTGTTAAGAAGACTTGCTCAAGTAATCATGAGACTGAACCAAATGTAAGGTGCTTAATTTGCACAATGTTTACTAATGTGATTAAAAATATTTATGTGCCTATACAACTAGCTAGGTCAAATAAGTGTCCAAAGATGTGAAATTTCAAGTCTAATATACCATTTTCTTAAAAAAAAAAAAAAAGTCTAATATACCAAAATTTTGTGCCGATGTTGACAGCTTATTCTTTTCCAGTTTGTGTGCTTTTAGACAGTTTAAACTATAAACAAGCAATTAAGAACTAAAACACACAACATAACAAACTGCAAGGTTCCTCAAGCCCACGTCAAATGAGGAAGCTTATATTGGCAGCAAAATTGTGGTGTTGGGTTAGATAGACTATTCATTGTGAAAATACAATGAACTTTGACAAATATTACTTCTCTTATAATGAAAACGTATTTGGTGTAGCTTTTTGTGGTTACAAAACGGTTTTCCATGTTTCCAAAATATGTCCAAATGTTCGCGTATACTTTTCGGGAAGCATGTGAAAGTAAAGATAACAATCTCAAACTTGCTCGTACGTTCTAATAATAGAGGCTATTTTCTTTATTGTAATGAGGCAACTAAATTTGATTAAAACACTTAAATTTATCACTAAATTTTATCTAAATAGTCACACCCCACTACTAAAGTGAAGCAATAAAGTGGGAATGCTGGATTCAAATCTCAGTTCCTAAAAAAACTATATGTACTTATTCACTAAAAAATAAAGAAATCTCTAAAATTTGCTTTATTAACTCAGATTGCGAAGTTATAAATTTTGTTTTAGGAGTTCGTTCCAAATGGAATGTGATATGCTCTCTAGTCGTCTCATGCGGCGGTGTAACACTAAATCATAAACATAGAGACAAAACTCTGTATCTTGTAATGTTTCAAAATATTGTTGTTATGTCTTGTAGTGAACAACTAGGCTGCTTAGTTTCCCAATATCAAGGGCACTTTAATTAAATTGCTTCATATTATAATTTTATATTTCTTGCTACAATTGATTTAATAACAATTCAAATATTTCTATTTGAAATTTCATCACAGTTGAAACTTTACCCATCTCTCTACAAAGTAAAAACGTAAAATTGCTAAGATTTATCACTTAAATACTACTTTTGTTATTGAAGGAAGTAAGTAATTAATCTCGTGAAAGGACAAATAATAACATAATCGCCAAATGTAGCCTATTTTGAGGTGCTCGAGGGCACGTACTTTGCGATTAAAAAGTATAAATGTGGGGAAAGTGAAGTCTACCAAAGCTTGAAAACAGTAAAGACAACAATTACACGACAAAATACACAGTAACAAAACACAGACCTCCAACAACATTGATGCTAAAGTGAACAAGCAAAGCAACTGCACATATAAACCAACACATCTATGTCTGAGAATTCAAAAAATGCCAAAACTTGGTCGTGAGAACTGAGAAAGCAATTCCTCGAGTTCATTTTTACTCAACTTTGACTCCAATTTTAATCATACTTCAAAGTCCTCAATAGAGCATTAACTATTAACTCAACAATTTTCATCATAGGTACCGATTTTTTTGCATTACAAAATTCCGGTCCACATCATCGCAAGCACGCCTCAAGTAGAGACAGTAGCAGAAGACTATATTAGCCATCATAGTAAAACCTCTTCAAGATAAATGAGTTACTTAAAACAAAAATGCTCTAAGACTTTACAATAAAAATTTCGTTACCCTTTTGCCAGTTTCCTGAAATGGTCAGCCACCATTTTGCATACAGAAACCTAGACCATGGTTCCTTCTTCTTTCCCCCTTCATAATATAGGAGAATCAATGGTTTGCATTGCTAATTCCTGCTAACTACATATTTAATTTCTTTTTCTCACTTTTTCCTTCTTCTGAAACCTGTAATAGTAACCACGATAGCTCGATCGGGGTTTGATTACCTAATTTAGTTGAAAAATACTATATTCTATTAACAATGCAGCTTTTTTATTTTGACTTCATGAGATGAAGATAAGTATTTCATAACACACCTAGACCACGTGTAAATTACCACTCCAAGGAATGAACTCTCCGAAGCATACGACGTGGTCTTCTCTTCTCCACAACTGGAATTACTTTCTCCATTAGCTGCAAGGAGAAAAAAAAGGCACAGGTTAATACTAATTTCATTTCAGTCAAATTTCATATTCTATTTTTTAACAAATGACCAGAACTTTGGTAATGGGCCATGATGCTAAACAGAATTTCATGTCAGAATTATGTTTGCCGCACTTAATACCATCATCTATTAGGTCGTGGTAAACTTCCCAAATTGCATGAGCAAACAATATGAGACAATATAAAATGATAGCATGATCTATATGTTACCATTTCTTCTCAGTTTTTTCATCCAGTTCTTGGAGTTAGAAATTAAGTTGTACAATTGTTGTCCCGCATTTAAGTTACCTCTAGATGTATTATTCATAGATTCTTCTACCTCCTGATTAATAATTCAGGAATCCGCTATAGCAACTTAGTCTAAAATTTGATCAAGGTATATAAAGGCAAAAGATCAGAAAGAACAGAAAACTTGTATGACTTATATCATACTCCAACAACTCAAATTTTCATGTCTTGAAATCTACAAATCAATATTGAAAGATGTCGACGAAGGGTAATAATTAACAAGGTTTAATAGTATAAATTGCTAGAGCACATTTTCGAAAAGCCTGAAGAAGAAGAAGAAGCAATAAGCTACAAAATAATAGACCTTAACTTTCACAAAGGATATACACATCTATTGCCAAGCTTCTAGGTAATATGTGAAGACAGGCTTACTGGGTAATTTTCAGATTCAGGATTTTACTAGAAGGGAAATGTCTTAAACTGTATACCCAAGTAACTACCAATGGATGTTTCAAAGACATTAGATAAAAAATATCAGATATAAGCTTATAACAAAAACACCTATATATACGCACACCTACATGGCCCTCTGAAAAACACATACTGGTATGTAATCAACAATTCCCAAGCCCAAATGATTGTAAGATAAACCAAAAGCAATTCTTTTTGGAACTACAAATAATAAAATATGGGACCTTTTCATGTTAGAAATACAAAATCTAAGTGTAAAAGAGTAACCTCCGAAAGCTAAACCACACTTGGTTCCATTCCCCCTAGTTTTAAGGCCAATACCTGGTAGTCAGATAATTAGCCACTCCGCTATTACAGTAGAGAAAAATACACACTGTTATCTATCTATTTATTCAATACCAAAAGTATGTAACCTGTGAAAATGCACATATTCTCCATATTGCTAACAGACAAATATTACCAGAGTAGAATTAATACCTGCTTAAGCCTTTCTTTAGTCATCTCTTCCTGCATAAAAAAATACTATTATCAGATGATATATTTGCATTAAAAACTGATTGAGAAATCTAGAAGAGATTATTCCCCCAATAAGTCAATCCTTCAAAATTGCGCAGATGAGAAGGCACTTGATTCTATTTGATAAACACAATTCTGTGTCCTTTTTTGTTCCTTCTCATCTGCACATTAGCAGATGATAATCCAATTACTGAACAAGCTCCAAAGAAAAACTACCAAATGGACTCTTGGTTACTCTGTTTATGCACAACTGAAACTGACTAAGCCAGATAATGCGTTGATGAGAATGAATCAAATGGTGCACACAATCATGTTACAAAAATAAGCGTGAACTTATCGGAAAATTGCAAAAGTCATGAAATCGGTGTATTTAGGGATATTTTGATTTAACTTAAATACAATTACTTTTATCAAATATCAATGCCACAACATTACAGATCTACATTAAACAAAAGTGATAGACTGCCTTGCCCACTCAATAATACCACAAACTTACACGACAAGATACTAAGTCAATTAACAAAATAATACTTGATTTTTTTAAGATAACTAAGAAAATATATTTCTATTGAGAAATTTTCTGCGAGTAATGCATTTATCAAAGAAACAACTATATCCATATCGATTGACTTTAATATACGTTGCGCAGTCAATTATAGAAATGAACATTTATGGATTCTATATTGCTCATTTACCATGTCCATAAACGGTTCAGAAAACTAATGGAATCTAAAAAATCATATAACTAAAATTAAGAAGCATGAAATGAACAGGGTAATGTGAAAAATGGAGATGTGGTCAGATAGTTTCTTCCCTTACTAATAAATCAATCCAAACTTTTAAAATCGCAGTATTTTCATTCTAATTCAGACGTAAAGTAACATATTAAGACAGACAGCAGTATTTGTAAATGTTTTTAATTTCTTTCCTTTCCAGTCCACTGTCTTAACTTATCATGACATTATATATTATTTAAATCATAGTAGTCAAGGCGCAGAGGCGCACTCAAGGCGCAAGGCCGCACCTTGAGCTTTTTGGCCGCCTAGGCGCGCCTTGAGGCGCTCTAGGCGCAAAAATTAGCCTAAAACCCCTAAAGGCGCAAAGGCCCACCCGAGAGCCTAGGCGCACCTTTGACTACTATGATTTAAAATAGTTAAATATACGAGAAAACAGATAAAAAAACACCACAACAAAATAAGATGCACCTATTCAGACAGTCAGCACCAAGCAGTTTTAGTCATAGCTGTTTTCCCCACCCCGTTGTTTGTTGCCAATTATAGATTTTTCGAAGATATTAGGGTTTTAAAAATTATAGATAATTAATTAAAATTTCTATTCAAACATTCATATTTGCAACTCAGAAAAAATTAGCTCCATCAGAACCACAAGAGACCGAAGTAGATAGACAAAAAAACAATGGATGAAATTCACACAACAATGGTGCCGAAAGCTTGAAAAAGTTTAACTACAGTTGGTGGTAGACAGTTTAATTTGAATTAACAACGCATTCTACTTCTAATTATATGCAGAGATAGTCTCAAAAATTAAAAGCAAAAACAAAATGCAGCAACTTTCATAGATAAAAGAATGATAACAGTGTATTTTCATTACACAAGTGAAAACCATACACACCTAAAGTTCAAATATCATTGGATTAACAAATAATTTATACCTTCTCTTTCAGCAAGCGCTCATTCTCTTCCTCCAGTTTTACAGCCAATGTCTCCAATTCAACTTGGTATGCCTAAAATGGTACAATTGAGCAGGAGAAACATGAGAAATGAGCCTCACAAATAGACCAGATTCAACCGAAGAGGAAAAAGAAAACGCATATAGAATGTCAAAGCTAACAAGAAGGAAATCAAAGTTAGAAACCTGCTTTCTCTCCCTAGACCTCGCAGCTGACTCTCTGTTCTTGATCATTCTCCTCTGCCTTTGTTGTGCTGCCTTATCTAATGGCTCCATTAACATGGCCCTCCCTCTTTTCCCTCTGCCTACACCGCTGCCCCCTCCAACGGCAACCATATCCAAACCATTTCCAAAACCAACAATTGACCCCTCGACTTTATCCAGTGCTTGAAAAGCACTGGATGGAACCGGATCAAACCCATAAACTCCTCCGCTCAACCTTTCAGGAGCTTGCGGCATCTTGACATCATCCTCCTCTCCTACATCCACCGCTCCAGCCTTGGTCAGAAATTCCTCTAATGTCATCTGCTCATCAGGCTCCTCCTTCAGCTCCTTTCTCCCTGCCACAATTTCCCTCCAAACATCGTCGACGGTCCTATTCCCCTGAGGATTTATAACGCCAGTCATCTCTTGATGATTGCGATTGTTCATCTCAATCGCCGGGGGTGGCGGTGGGGAAAGTGTAGGGGTAGGCATGTCAATTAGGGTAATTTGAGAGTCGAGAAGTGTAGACTCACCAGGAGTAGAGTAAACATTGCGTAAGATGTTGTCGACCGTCATTGTACAGGCAGCCGATAACGATGACGTCAAATTATGATGATCGAGAGCCCTTACTTGATCTACTTTAGATCGAGAAGACGCTGACGCTGCCGAAGATGGTTCCGAAGTTTTAGATTTCGACGAGGCCATCACCTTGGACGACGCCATTCCAGGAGCTTCCTCCCCTTAAAAACTCCAAAATTCCTTCTCTTTCTCTCTCAGAAATTGCAAAAAAAGAATCTTTTCTTCAGGATTGTAGAGAATCTTCTTCTGCTAGAAAAATGTGCATTTCTAGGGTTTGAGAAATTTGTGTATTTTTTTGAAGGTATCAGTTTTGGGTTTTGAGTTTGTTAGTCAGTTGGGATCAGGGAGACTGGCGCGTGAATATAATAAATCCGTTTGACTAGGCTTCATTTTTGGGTAAAGTTAGA
>CATIWQ010319215.1:0-11745 GCA_949673415.1 Euphorbia schlechtendalii | reverse complement strand
TTATTAAACTAAGTTAAAAAAATATAAAGTAGATCAAAATATATTTAAATTTTTAATATAATTGCACTGCTTACTTAAAATCTTTAATATTCAGTAAAATTTATTGTAATCAAGTATACAAATTTAATAGAATAAAATATAAGAACTTAAAATAATTATAAATTTAATGTATAAATATATAATAAATAAATGAAAATATTCGTCGGGCCAGGTCGGGCCAGGTTCGGACCGGGCTTGGGTATTTATATAAAAATCAAACCCGGCCCATAAATCTTCGGGCTTCGACGGGCTCAGGCTCGGGCCGGGCATTTTTAAAAAACGAGTGTCCAAACCCGATCTCGTTGAAGCGGGCTCGGGCCAGGCTGGGCGGGTACCCCGGCCCGTGAGCAGGTCTACCAATCATGTGAAAAAATTCTCTCTAACGTGTTGATCATATTTCATATAATCGCGTTTTAAATTCCGTTGTCAGTTTTTGTATTTTTTGACTAGAAAGAAGAATTTCACATATTATATTACTATCTCATTTCTACCATAAAATCTGAATGCATAGCAAACACAAGAAGATGTACTAAAAACTACGGAACTTTTACTTCCAGACAGAACAAGTGACCATGGGTGTGTCGATCCAACGAAGATATAAAGCCCCGGCTTTCTCTTCAAATCCATAGTTGCTGTCAAATTTCTTCAGAAGATCCTTAACAGTGTCAGTTACTGAGGTACTGAAGCTGCATTGAGTAAAACCAGCCACCAAAAGCTGAGACCTCCATTGTTTAAAGGGCTCATGTCGTTGGACTCTGTCAGAGCCTTCGCAGGCAATTATGTTAGTGATGTCTGGAGCTACAAACAGCTCCTCTGCCTTTATCTGCTGCTTCTTATCCTTGAAGGAAGCAACACTAATAGATTCAAAAACAGCACCATAGTAGTCTAATGTCTCAACGAATCTAGAGAAAAACGACGTTAAACTAGTGTTCACTTCTTGCTCGGCTAGGATCACAATCTTGGGTGCGAAACTTTTCACCAGTCTCAGCAATCTGTCCCGATAGTTACACGGATTCGCACTGTCATCTGGTATGCTGTGCAAGATGTAGGGAAAATTTACGACCACCGCTTCTCCTGGCTGAATCCCGAACCTCTCTTCTACAACATCAGACAAAGAAATGTCGTGAATGTTGAACACGAGAGGGACATTATATGATTCTGCAACTCTTGATAACTTCATTCTGGCATTATCTAGTCTAGGCGAAATGCCTGCTGATTGAGAAACGTTAACAGCAGTGATGCGAATGGTTGGCGGCCCACCTGACCGTTTTGCGAGGACCGAAATTAGTGGAATCCACTGGCTGCCCTCTGCAGTTTGAAAATCAATGATGTGAATATTAGGCTCGTTATGTGCGGCTTCCCAACTCACAGTGTTAGCGATAAGGTGAGCAAACTTTAGATAAGGGCAGACAATGCTCAGCAAATTCGATTGCCTTTGTGCTTTTTGCTTGAGCTTTTTGTAGATTACACTTCCTGTAGTTAGCAGTCTAGCTCTAAGACTTTCTAGTGCGTAGACACTGAGTCGTTCGATTGGTTTTCCACAAACCGAAACCATTTTCTCTAACTCACTTATTATACGCTCTGTTGCCTCTAAATCAGCATCAGATATGGCTCTAGCAGGCAATGAGAGCATTTTTCAGATTTGATTCTGAACTAGCAGACATAACTTCCTCAATTGCCAATGGATAATTGCTGCTACCGTCAGATTCAGCTCCAGCTGCCAAATGCTCGGAATTCCCCATAGCAGGCCTTGAAGCGTCATTGTGATTCAAAGACGACTCGACAACACAGGGAAAATCATGGCCGTATGAAGATGAAGAAAATATAAAAGGCAATCCAGAGTTGTACTCAGAGCAATGATCAAATCGTGACTGGAAAGGATGTGAAATACGACTCCAACAAGATGAAATGCTGCCAGCAGTAACAGGAGAATAAGCTTCTGAGGGGGACTCAGGAAGAGATTCTTCGTCACTGCTTTCAGTGGACTCGCCAGATCTATATATATGATTTGGATTATAATTTTCTGGTTGGCGTTTAAACAAGAACACATCATTATCAGAAATTCGCATATGAGACAGTAAATTAGGGTTATGCTCTTCATCATGATTGTAATGACGATCTTCCTGGAATCATGGTATCAAAAGTTAAGCGAATAATTAAGCTAATCTAAAATTAGACTAATAGAACATAATTGAATTGTTCACTTACAGCTGAGAGTGGAGCAGTTTCGCAATTTCCATTGATTTGGCTCAATTGAGGCAATGATTCATTTTCGCATTTCTGACAGCGTTCTGATTCTCCCTCTCGCTGTAAATTATTCTCTGATGTATTCTCCTCCTTTTCGGTGTTTCGAATTCGTAGATCATCGATTGGAGTTGGTTGAGAATCCAATTGAGTATCTGCATGACGGTAACTTTCTGAGCGTTGCTTCTCCGGCACCGCATTTTCGAGACTTTTGGCTGTTCGACTCGATGTATTTTCCGACGAAAAATGACCGCAAATCCGTCGGTTCCTCGGCTGCAAGTCCTCTGCCCACTCCTTGTTTGGAATTCCCATAATATTATAAATATGGTCAAAAGAAAAGAAGAAGAAGATCGAATTTCCATGGGCACAGAAACCATATACAACTACCCCCTTTTATACTTGTGCGAACAAATGAACAGAGGAACTTATTTTTCGAGGAAGGGAAGAGGAATCTTTGTTTTCAGACATCTTCGTGAAATGTTTGCGGGGACTAGGTATCTTCGTGAAGCGCGTATTGGACACTCATAGATACAGAGAGTTTATATAATGGATCCCTTTCCGTTAACGAACCCGGGGACGACAAACAAGAGCCGGTTGCCTTCATGGAACGCGGATTAAATACTCTCATTTGTAACATCCCGTGAATAAATAATGAACCAAACAACGAGTTAGAGAAAGTAAGCCTTTTAGAAACAATAAATTCAAATCACATACCGTTAATAAGTTCTTTTACATCTGGAATTGGTTAATTCTGGGTATTTCTCAAAAAAAACTATAAGATGTAAGGTTAGTCTGTAAACATCCTATTACGTAGTCATGCCAACAAGTACTAATTCGTAAAAAAATAAATATTTCTTGCTCTATGATCTTCCAACCTGCCTCCTTTCCCTTTAATTTTATTCAAAGATAAAAAAAATACTCCTTTGATATATTTACTAATTTGTTAGTCTATGCATAAAGTAATTTTATATTCATAGTTAATCTTTTCTTTCTTTAAAAAATATCATTCAACCCAAAGGTTCAAGTAAAATATAATTGAAGAAAGAGTAATTGATTCAATATAAATAAGAATGAATGCAAGATTACAAGATAAATGTTGAAATGATAATTTATTATTTCGCTCATAATTATATCGCTAATCTGTGAGCGAAAATTGAAAAGTTTTTTTAATATGAAAATGATTATTTAAGTGTTAATTTTACCAGAGACCAGACAATAGGTGGATTGGGAATTGATTTTACATGTTTAGAGCTCGAATCTGAGATAGGTGAAGCATGGGGGAAAAAAAATTTCACTTGGCCTTACAAAAAAAAACCTATGTAACTCCAAAGAGAAATTTGAAATTTTGGTTTTTTTTTCTCTTCACCTATCTTAGATTCGAGCTCTAAACATGTAAAATCAATTCCCAATCCACCTATTGTCTGAGAGGGTATCGGCGCGTGTTTATGCCGAGATCAAGTTCAAATGTAGTCTTGTTTTTTAGCCAGGACGCACCTACTTGAACTTTTAATGGGCCTTGACACCAACAGATAATGAAGAACTTGAAAAGACAGAAGGCAAAGGACTTAGCATGCCAAGGGCTCATCCGCTTGAGGTCTTGTGTAGACCACGAGCCATTCTCAACAAAATCATGTTTTAATTTGAGTCAAAGGGTTTACAGTGCCAAGGATTGAGTTTTAGGCAAACTAGGCAATATCTTTGCTTAATTAGCTCTAGTCAATGTATTGCATAGTATTTATGTTGTAATGATGTAAGTATCGTCATGTTGTCTTGTTACTATAGGCTTAATACATAGTTAATACCCATACTTACAACTTTTACAAGTTGATGGCCTAAACTTTGAAAAGTTTCAACAAATTCTCATAAATTTGATAAAAGTGCGTTCGTGAGTGAAATAATTAAAAAAGATAAAATATTAATTACTTTGTAAATACAAAATCACGTATGATAAGAAGAGTAATAAACCGGAAACATATAAAAATATAATTCTAAATCAATTAAAATAACATAACTAAATAAACAAAATTAATATTTTTCTATTCTCTTCACCTCTCACTTACTAGTCACTATATATAAATAACCCTATATTTTTTCCCTGTTATATAAATAGCCCTAACAGTTACTCAGTCAAATATCTTCCATCTCTGTTTGGCTTTCGCATGAAAAGCGGCGCCCCAAAATCTCCCTCCATCTCTGGGTTGCTTTAACTATCTGTCCGATCAAGCTTTACCGGTAAATTCTTATTTATATTTCTTTTCTCCAACTCGACATTGTATTATTTAGTTTGCTCGATTGATTTCGTTTTGAGTTTTTCACGCACTTGATCTATCCATTCTCTTACAAGATATAAGAAATTCAACGTTTTAGCTAACATTTTTCAATTAATTGAAACTAGTGATCCAGTATTTTTGCCCTCATCACCTTGAATCTTCTTTGAGTGATGTCTAATTACCTACCTTGGGTTAATTGAGGTCCAATTAGCACGTTTCTTTTTCTTATTTTTCTAGGGTTTTGTTTATATTTTTGCTATGGGTTATTGCTTTATTTGTATCTTAATCTTAATGCTTTGATTTAAGGTTTTTTTTTCAGTGTACTTCATGGATTATATCTGTTTTGCTAGTTTCCTTTTTTTACCTCTATTATGTATTCAGGTTGTTTAGCCATTCTCTTTTACTTTGATTTCTATTTTGGTTTAACTCGTAATGTGTAGGTAGGACGTTGTTTTTCTTATCTTCTGTCTTTGTTCTCAGTTTCTTTGTTTCATTATTTGCTTTTTCCCTCATTTTCTTATCAGTTGGAAGCAGCAAACGTAGATTAATGTGGCAGTGAAGCTGATATAGTGGCAAGGTAATTCTTTCTTCAACTGCATAATTGCAGCAATGTGTGTTAGTTGTTAAAATTGACTGTTTTATTTGACCTGAAATTTATGTGTTACTATGAGCAAAATTATTGATATTTATATTCGGTTTTTGGAATTTCTTTTTCTTCGAAGTGTTTCAGGAAGTTTTTCTCATTTTCAGGTTTTTTTCGTTGCTTTTCGTCCTATATTGCTTTTTCATCGATCTCAAAGAAATTTGATGTTACTTGACTTTATAAGTTGGTTGTTTATTGAGTCGATTAAGTCTGCAGTGATGTCCACTGATATATGTTTTAGATTAATGGTAATAGTGGTATCATGTCCTCGAAATAGTGGGGATGCTTCATTCATGCATTCCTCCTTGCTTTCTTTGTTTGTTTATTACATTAATTCCTTATGGCTAAATATCTGTTAATGGTATGCATTTGTTATGCTTAAAGTAGTACATACAAGAGGAATCAAGTGAATGGCATTGAAAAGCTTATACATATCAAGATGTTAGTTTGATGTCCGATTCCATCTTCTGCTATCATTTCATGTTAATTTGTTAACTGTCAAAGCAGACAAGCAGTTAATTTAATAGAAGAATTCAGTTTGTTTGCTCTATTATTATTATTTCTTGATTTTTTCTTTTGAGATATGAAAATAATGTCTACCATTAGTTCCGCAATAATGTCATTATATTGAAAATTTTGCACCTCTGTTGCTCAGGGCTAATGTTACTAAGCATAGTAGTCAAGGCGCTGAGGTGCACTCAAGGAGCAAGGCCGCGCCTTGGGTGCTCTAGGCGCAAAATTTAGCCTAAAACCCCTAAAGGTGCAAGGGCTCGCCCGAGAGCCTAGGTGCGCCTTTGACTACTTTGTTGCTAAGGCACATGCCTTTGGCTCCCAGGTGGTTTGCAGAACACGCGCCTGGCCATACTTGAATTATGGAATAATCAATGTCATGATATTTTTTTGTTTTTTCCGTATTTGTTTTGATTTGTTGCCATATTACCACGACATCCTATTTAATTATTACTTTTTTTACTTTTTTATCCACTGCTGAATGGAAGATTATTTTAGGATTAAAACTCCTGCAGTTTATGTTACAACTATAAAACGAATTGGAGTTGCTACCGATTTCGAAAGACGGGGCTGAAAAAATTTAGTAATAGCAGTTGTTATTGATATTCACTTGTATGAGTAAAATCATACTTTTAAATCTATAAAAGAACAAAGAAAGTTGCAAAATTGCACACTAACACTTAAATAAGAAGAAACAGAAATTATAGGATATTTGCTTGTTTCACACTCAAAGTTTGGTTCTAATTTCAAGTTAAGCTTAATTTTCAGACTCGGTTTGTTTGATATTACCTTAGTCTTCTTTTTCTAAAATATTATAGCTTGTTTTCTCTTGTGTTGCTTGCCTGCTCCTTGTGTCTCATCTCCAATACTTCCTGGCGTCTTTGTGCTTGTTAGCCCTTAATATTATGATAACAACGGTTTATATCATATATATTTATTATGTGAGTTTTGTTGCTTTGGCTGTGCGATTTTGGAATGTTAGATATCTTTTTAAATTTTCAAGTTGAGCTTCTTTATATGATATTAGCTCCACACTTAGTTGGGGTCTCTACTCCAAGCTTGCATGATCATCTGGCCTTGGCATTGTCCTGTTTTTCAAATATTATTTATGATTCAATATATTCAACTTGCAACTAAATTTACTGTCTGATAAAAACACTGATAATGTTAAAATAAGCTAGACGAGTTATCATTTATAGGGCATAAATAAAAACTAAAAAGCACTAAAAAGAAAACTTGCGGGACTTTTTAATATGCTTGTTTATAGAGGGTGAAGCTGTTCTTTTGCTTTATTATCCGTTACTTCTCTTTGAGCGTGTACTTATATACCTATTATGTTTGTATTTCTACTTGGGATATGAAAATACTCAGAATTTGTAGTGTCACTTTTCACTGGAAACTACATCGTATTGTAATTCTGTACTTTTTTTTTAATGTTTTATAGATCCAAAGTGACTCAAGGGGCATCCTTCTAGTATTAATTCCACCTCTGGGTTTTTTTACTGCTGAAGAGAAGAAATATGCCGACAGAAACTGAAAACAAGGATGAGACTATATTGCCCTCCAAACGTAAACTCGATCAGTTTCCAATATCTGAAGACAAGGAAGAAGAAACTCAATCAAACAAGCTTCAAAAGCTCCCATCTCTCGCCCATGGTGATACTGTAGCCCCCAACGAAGAAAACACCACTCACAGTATCAATTCTGGCGCCAATTCCCCAATTACTGAAGGGAAATGCAAGGCTGAAAAAAATGCCATTGGAGTAGAAGATGAGGAAGAAGAAGACGATGATGCTGATTTTGAAGACGAGGCAAAAAAAGAGAATGGAAAGGCAGCCAGCGCTGATAGGAAAGGTAAGGGGATAATGATCGCGGAGGAGGAGGATGACAGTGACGATGATAACAGTGACAGTGACAGTGACAGCGACAGCAGTGACGATTCGATCGATGGATGGGACAGTGAGAGTGATGAGCTGGAAGATGATCCTTTGGCTGAGGTTGATTTGGATAACATCCTGCCATCGAGGACTCGGAGGAGAGTGGCTCAGCCGGGGGTTCGAATTGCAAATGATGTTGGTAACAAGGTGCATGATGATGATAATTGATGCGATTGGTTTGAGGAAGGTTAGTCTTAAATCGAGGTTAGTAGTTACTCAGGTAGGGGTTAGTGCATACACAGGCCAAAAGTTCTTACCGTTTGGGAGACTTTTGTCTATTGTATTAATATGCTGCTATTTAAAAATTTTATTTTGTGGGATTTCAAATATGTGCAATTCTCCTGTTATTGTTGTCATTCTACAGTCCCAGACCACTCGGAGAGCAATAGTATATTGTTGTCATTGCCGTAGGATGAATCAATATTTTAGAAATTGAATTCGTAACCAGGTGTAACATCTTAATTAGCCAGAGATTTTTAAAACAGAAGCTATCTATCTAATTAGTTAATTTCTTAAACAGTACCAACCATTAAAGTAGCAACTCATCTTTCTTTATTCATCTCTCTTCTTCATTGTTATCTCCTTCAAATTCTTCACCACTAAACAACCTTCTGCCTTCTCCATTTCCATTTATAATCCATCTTCATCTCCTAATAATACCCTTAATTCGCAGAACTCTTCAATTTCTCTCCCAAACCTATGGCTCAATTCTCTCTCAGGTTCGAGTCTCGTCTTGTAGTCGTAGTATCCTCCTTCTCAGCCGCAGAAGAATGCTTCACAACATACGACCTCGTTTTAGCCAACTGCGCGAAATCTCTAGCATCCAAATACTTAACTACACTACAACTCCACAGCGCAGCTTCGTATGGAGATCAATGGCGCAATCTTCGCCGAATTAGCACACTCGAGATATTCTCCCTGAATTGGCTTAACATGTTTGTGGCCACTAGAAGAGATGAAGTCAAGATTTTACTGAGGAAACTTTGCAAGAATTCAAGCCATGGATTCGAAGAAGTCGAGATGAGATCGGTTTTTACTGAGGTAACTCATAATATAGTGATGAGAATGTTAGTTGGGAAGAAGAAGAAGTATCATGGAGAAGATGAGGATGGTGATGATAGTGCAGTGAAATTTAGGAGAATTAATGAATTATTGAGGAGATAGTCAGATGTACTAGTGCTGGGAATGTTGAAGAATTTTTTACAGTTTTGGCCAGACTTAAGAGGGTTGGTAAAGAAAATTAGAGAATTTTGGTAGAGAGAGTGATGAGATATTGCAGGGTTTGGTTGATGAGCAGAGATATTGTAACAACAGTGCAATTGGTCATTTGCTTTCTTTGCAAGGAGCACGGCCTGAGTAATATATACTGATGAAATTATCAAAGGATTCATTCTGGTTAATCTAGTTTTTAAAAATTTTTTTGTTGGCTCATATTGAATTAATGGTATGATGATGAGTCGTACTTTGAGAAATTTGACAAATTAGTGTAAATAAATGGGGTAAACTTCAAAACATGTCATAGGATTTGATTGATTTGCAAAAAGATTATTGTGGTATTTTTTTCTCAAAATTAAGTAAAAACATGATTTTCAATTTGAAAATACGTTATAAAAGGAAGTATTCTTGTTTATTTTAAGTTGAAATTTGGTAACATAGTTAATAATAATAATATAATACACTTTAGTGGTAAAATTCAGAATTTTTTAAGAAATACATAAATATTTTTTCAATTAAAACCTGATTTGTAATTTTAAAAAATCATAATAAAATGAATAATTTTTTAAAATTACTTAAATTTTGATTAATTATTTTTAATTAAATTTATTAAAATACATTTTGGAATACTATTTTTTAGTAAAAAAATAATTTTACCTTGATTGCAAATTTTTGAAACCATAAACACCTTTTTGCAAAGAAAAATTTCATAAAAATTTTTTTATGACTGACTGTTTAATAAAATTGTGGTTATAAGGTTAATATTATAAATATCAATACACAGATCAACACACTACTAAAAGCCAAAGGATACATTTTAGTGAGTAACTGTGTAAGTCATGAAAAAATTTTCAGACGTGAAAAAATAACACTCCGTAATTACAAGTTCTACCGTGTGTGTTTAAGATATTCAAATTATACAAACTTAGTTTCTATGAATAAAAAAAAATCTATTTTGACACCATAAATTTGAATGTAGATTTAAAAACATAAGGTCTAAAATAATTAATTCAGAACTATAAATTACAATGAATTCAGTTGCTTTTGAACTTAGTTTAAACCGAGCTCAACAAAAAGTACAAATGTGATGAACAGACCGTAGTTCTGGGCAGAACAAATACATTAGCTACAACTGGAGAATGGGCAATGTCTAATCTCCTCGACAATAATCCTCAAGTATTACTATATTCATAAATTGGACAAAATCGACTAATAAACGAATCAGATCTCTCAAATCTACCCTATCTTCAGTCCATAATTTCAAAGACACTGCGATTACAACCACCAGCTCCACTTTTAGTTCCACACCAGTCGTCCTATAAATTTACCTTGACAGGCTCTGATTTGCCTGGCTATACATAGAGATTCTCAACTGTAGGATTATCCGACTACATTGGAGAGTAATGTCGATTGACCTCAAGAGCTTTGGGTTTGATTTAGGGAGTTTGAGTGGAAAAGTGTTGGTGAAATTGATATGGCTGAAAGCCCCATAATCACTGAAGACCTTGCCATTTTGTTACTCCCACTTTCATTGAAGAGGCCATCTAGAGAGGTTGCTATGTCGGCTTTTACTCTAATGTGAAACTTAGCAATCTTATGATAATGAAAAACAAAATTTAGACAACCTTCTCACAGAAATTTGAAGGAATGTACTTTCAATCCACAATGCATGTTGTTAACTTCTACATTATATTTAGGGTTAAAAGAGGAGGTTATGAAGCTGGTAATGCATACTCAATTTCATATTCAATAAGGTTTCAGGAAAAACGAAAATTTTCCATGACCAAATTCATTAATGAATCGGGGATAATATGTCCTTCATTTCCTTATCGGGTGTATCCTTATTCTCTATTGGATAATCCCCAATACTCCACTTAAATTAGAAAAATCGAACTAAATATTTCCTACAATGTCAAATAAATTTAAAGTCATAAAGTGTAAAATATAAGTTATTTGATTCAACATTCGAATAAAAAGCATTAAATAAAAATAAAAGTAAGAAAAAAATCAAGTCCATATAATTCTTAATAGCAGATCTTTCATCTCATTTGATTGTAAATCAAAATAACATATATGAGAGTAAAACAACAAAGGAGGCAATCAACAAATTTTGAGTCATTTATTCATCAAATATTAACATGAAATACGGACGGTTATTTAAATGGACTATCCTTTTGAACTTGTAATACAAACGGTTATCTAAATGGACTGTCCGCATTACATGAACAGAACAATATATTTGACCTAGCGCAGCCTTCACGTTCCGCTCTCACTAATTATCAGTTTCTTCTCTCGGTTCCCCGACGTTGTCAATCCTATGCCAGTCCATTGTGCCGCCAATGATCCCTCACCGTCGTCTCATCTTATCGTTCAAATGTCGACAGCGCTTCTCCCATTCACATTCCTCTATTCTTTTTCTCATCCCGCAACCCTCCATTCCGCATACCGGTGACATAGAAGTTGCAAAATTCCAGGTTGTCGTTCCACCGCAGTTCTTCCGTTTCTCGTAGCTATTAGGTAATTTCTCTTTCAACAAATTCGATCTATCACTTCTATTCATCTCTGCCATTCCACCTCTTGTGTTCACTATTAATTGATTTAGAGAGAATGAAATCTACTGTAGAACTTAGATAATTGCTTTATTAACTCTATTCCTTTGATATTATGCTAAAATTGTTGTGTTTTTTGGGTTCCTTTGTGTTTTTTTTATTTGGGAGTGGTAAAACCAAGGCTCAATGATTTTCGATCGAGTGTGGACCTATTTCTGTTCTTATGAAGTGGACTCTGTACATCTCTTTGGGGATTACTCTAAATCAAAAATCGAATTTGGCTCAAAAGGAACTGGATCAGAATTAGCTCTGATATAAGTGATCAGTTCACCAGCAAT
>CATIWQ010319207.1:0-19987 GCA_949673415.1 Euphorbia schlechtendalii | reverse complement strand
CAACCTATGCATGTTCAATTACTATCTTGGTTAACCAACAGTGGTATCAGAGCTTGCCTTATGCTATGCATGATTGATTGTAATATGTGAAAATGTGATTTTTTATGAATTGATTAAGTTTGCTATGCATGACTTAGGTTTTCAATTCCTGTTATAGAAAATGATGTGATAACTAGATTAAGGTTTTGCTCAAACTTAGTCTAGGTGATTATCATATAAAATTAGCAATGTTTTACCACATGGGTAAATGCTTTAATTAAGGATCATCCCGTACTTCACTTAATTAAAGAACGAAATCTTTAAATCATAATAATCCATGGTATAACAAATCAAAGTAACCGTGGTAATTTTGGCAAGGAATGGATAAGGCTGCTCATTCACTTAATGGGGACCTCTCCTACCTGGAAATTATCATTGGTATTAGATTCAAGTATACCCAAAGGATGTTTATGACTTAGTTGATTTCTAGTACGGGAATTTATTCCGCATATGTTTTTACAAACATGGTTTAAGTTGTTAATATTAAAACATGTGGACATAGCTACAAAAACTTAAACGTGGACCTTGTTTGTTTTTCGTGCTATGTGGAGTCTTGGCATGATGGAATGATTATGATATACCAGTCAAAGCATGTTCCCTTAGAGTTAATAATTCCTAATAGCTCAGAATTATTATTTCATAATCATATCCATCGTATAAGACCTAGACTAGGGCGAGACTAATGGCACCAATGAAATCCCTACAACTATATTAAGGTGGAAAAATGTCTTCCCGTCATAAGTCATGATACAAGCCTTATTAACAGATGTAAGCACATGTACAACATGCCTTCCTTTAACCTGTGCTTGGTCATGAGACTAGATGTGGTTAATGCCTTAACCGAAGTGGGTTAGTTGTCCATATTATTAGAGCTAATGCTGACTTGGAGACACATTTGAGGAGTCGTACAATTGGGTACGCACGTCTCGAGAAAGAGAACTCAAATAGATTAGTAATTACAAGAGATGTAAATGGACGGGTTCCAACCATGGTTATATTGTTATGACTTGACTTGCAATAGTGGAGGTCATGATGAGTAACTATGGATGCTACCTACTAAGGAAAATTGGTTCAACCAGATTTCCCGAATTTAAATAGAAAGGGCTATTTAAATGTCAATAAAATAGTAGGAAATTATGTGTTTAATTAAAGACCTTATATTAAATGCATGTACATATGCTAATGTCTAAACAAATTCTATCTTATATATAGGTTGAATATGATCACTAACGAAAATACTCACATTGACATTGGCCCTCTTAAAGAAATCAAATATGATGTTTATGACTTCAATGAGTGGTTTGAGACTGTTAGAGGAGTTCTTCAAAAATACTACCTAGATTATGTTCTAACTAATCCTAGTCCCAAACATCCTGGTAAGAATGCTTTTGCATGTGAGATGAATGATTACGAGGAGCACAAGGGAAACTGTGAGCTTGTGACAAAACTCATGTTAGACCATATGCTTACAAGGTATGCGCAAGTATACAAAGGTTGGATCTCGAAACCATGATTCATCATCTCAAGTTTGTGGAAAATTTAGAGAATAAATTGTTCGACATCAGATTGCAAGGAGACACCTCAGTAGTAGAGTTGGTTATAAACATTTATGACAACTTCGAGAAAGTAAAAGATTTGGGTGTTGAATATAGTGAGCAGTCTTTGAAAGAGATGGTATTGAGGGAATTACCCAATAAATAGGACTCCTTCAAAAGGATGCTCAAGGAGTGTTCTCCCAACTGTACTTTGACCCAACTCATGGATTTACTCGAGATTTATATAATTAGTTTTAGAAACAAACTCAAAGAGCAAGCCAATGTTAAGGACCTTAAGTTGAAGAAACTAAAAGGTTTAAAAGTCAAGAGAAAGCTCATGAGGAAGTTAGAATTGAAGAAGGAAAATGTTTCTCTTGAAATAAGCTCATTGGATGATGATAGATGTGGCTCAAATATTTGGAGATTGGATAATGAGAAATCCTCGTACTTATGGCATTGTCATCTAGGCCACATAAATGAGACTCACTTAAATAAGTTACACAAATGTGGAGACTTAGGCCCAATGGAATGGGCTTCCTATGGTGTGTGCGAACCTTGTTTAAAAGAGAATATGACTAAGAAACCTTTCAAAGGAAAGGTCAACGTACCACTAGTACTTTGGAAATAAAACATTCTGACATATGTGGTCCAATGAGTGTTAAGACACATGAGGGTTTCATCTACATCATAACCTTTATTTACGATTACTCGTGATATGGTTATTCGTAACTTATGAGGCACAAGTCTGAAAGTTTTAATGCTTTTAAAGAATTCAAAATTGAAGTAGAGAAACAACTTGGGAAAAGTATCAAAACCCTTCGATTTGATCAAGGTGGTGAATACTTAAGCTAGGAGTTTCAGGATTATCTAAGGGATAATGGTATTTTATCCCAATGGACACCTCTTTATACACCCCAACATAATGGAGTGTCAGAAAGGAGGAATCGAACCCTACTCGATATGGTTCGATCCATGATGAGCCAAGCAGAACTCAGTAGATCCTTTTGGGGTTATGCACTTGAGAGCGCAGTTTATATACTAAACACAGTGCCCTCTAAATCGGTTGATCAAACTCCATACGAGTTATGGTATGGTAAGAAACCCGCTCTTGCTCACTTGAGAGTTTGGGGATGTCTAGCATATGTTAAAAGGACAAGTTCAAATAAGCTGGGTGTTAAGTCTGATAGATGTCTGTTTGTAGGTTACCCTAAGGAGACTATAGGGTATACCTTCTATGATCCCAAGGAATAGAAAGTCCTTGTTTCCAGAAATTCTCAATTCCTCGAGAACAACATATACTTGCTAAAGCTAGTGGGAGCATTCTTGAGTTAGGTACTCAAGTAGATCAAACAAACAGTCAACTGATTATACCTACACCTGTTACACAAGATAGGTAAGCATGGAACATCCTATTATAACACTGATAATGCGTAGGTCAGGTTGGGCTCTAATCGCTCTTGAGTGATACGGGTTTGTCATCACTGATGATAAACATCTCTTCCTTATGGATGAAGATGAGCCCAAGACTTACAAGGAGGTAATGGAAGGCTCAAAATCTGATAAATGGCTTTCAACCATGAGATCGGAGATGGACTCCATGTACGAAAATCAAGTTTGGAACTAGGTTGATGCTCCAAGTGGGATTAAGCCCAGAGGATGCATGTGGGTTTTCAAGTAGAAAATCGACATGGATGGTAACATAGTTACCTATAAAGTAAGGTTGGTTGCAAAAGGGTGCAATAAAAAAGAAGGCATTGACTATGATGAAACCTTTTCACTGGTGGCCATGCTAAAGTGTATCAGGATACTCCTGCCATTGCCGCTCATTATGATTATGAGATTTGGAAGATGGATGTGAAGACAGCATTCCTTAACAGGAATCTAGATAGGGATGTGTTTATGACACAACCCGAGGGTTTCACTTCTAACGATGGCTCTAAGGTATGCAAGTTGTAGAAGTCCATTTATGGACTTAAGCAAGCATAAAAGAGTTTGAATATTAGGTTCAATGAGACAATCCAAGAAATCTGTTTTGTATCAAATGCTAATGAGCCCTTTGTATAGAAAAAGGTTAGTGGGAGTGCGATCATTTTCCTTGTATTATATGTTGATGACATATTATTAATAGGAAACGATATTCCTTTTCTTCAGAAACTTAAGACGTGATTGTCGAATAAGTTCTCCATGAAAGACCTTAGAGAAGCAGCTTTTATACTTAGTATTAAAATTCACCAAGATAGATCTAAAAGGCTGCTAGGTCTTTCACAAAGTATATACAAAGATAAGGTTTTGGCTAGATTTAACCTTGAGCAGTTGAGAAAGGTTTATCTCCCTATGTCTCATGGGATTAAACTTTCTAAATCTAAGTGTTCGAGAACACAAGAAGAGAGATTGTGCATGAATGGAATACCCTATGCCTCAATGGTAAGATCCATCATGTATACTATGGTATGCACTTGGCCTGACATCTCATATGCGTTGAGTGTCACGAGCAAATTTCAATCTGACCTAGGTGAGAAGCACTGGACGGCCATTAAAACTATCATCAAGTACTTAGGCAGGACTAAGGATATGTTTTTAGTATATGTAGAAGGTGATCTCATTTTAAAGGGATACACCAATGCGAGTTTCTAATCTGACAAGGATGATTATAAGTCCCAGTAAAGTTATGTGTTTATGTTTAATGGAGGGGCAATTGTTTGGAAGAGTACAAATAGGATACGACTGCCAATTCAACCACAGAATCTGAGTACATAAATGCTTCAGAAGCAGCAAATGAAGCTGTCTGGCTTTAGAAATTTATTGGCCATCTCGATGTGGTATCCTACATTGTAAATCCGATAGTGATCTATTGCGATAACAATGGGGCTATTACTCAAGCAAAGGAACCACGGTCTCACTAGAAAAATGGACATGTACTTAGTAAATACCATCTCATTCAAGAGATAGTAGCTAGAAAGAATATAAGATTAGAATACTTCCCAACGGATTAGAATCTAGCGGATGGGTTAACAAAACCATTGATTGAGGTTAAGCATGACCAGCATGTTAATGAGTATGGTATAAAGCACATAGCCAATTAGCTCTAGTGCAAGTGGGAGATTGTTAAACATGATGTATGCCCTAGAGGAAATTAGGGCGATATGTCTTTATTAGCTATAATGTACAAACAATTTTGAGTTATTAATAATAATCAAAAGCATTTTGTTACTTATCAATTTTTCCTTTTAATTGTATCGCGTTGGTATCATATATATTTGGATATGTATATACGCATTGATGAAACAAAGTCCGTGACTAATTCATAGCGTAAAAGTGCAAGGACATAGTGAGAGTTATGTGGAGTAAGAACTACACATACATGTTACTACGAATAGTCTAAATATCCCTAGTCATAGTTCCATTGAGACTGTACATTAATGGAGTGAAAAGACTAGCATGTGTAGGTAGTACCTTGAGTTAACACATGAATGTATTCGAGTAATACATTGAAGACTGCCATAAGACAAACACTCGGAAATAACTATATCCATGTGTTGGTGTCATGTCTTATTGTAGTAGTAGTACGAGTATCCTCAGACTTGAGATGCCGGCTACCTTATGTAGGAGTTACTATACTTTGGGTCATAGTTATTCATACCTTGGCGATTGGGATGACATGGGTGATTATAGGTATAGCGATGATCACATGTTGGTAAGTTGTGTAGTCAAGATGGGACCCATCGCTCCTAATATAGTAATATAATGGAGATGTACCTTAGGTTCCCTTGTTGAAGTTAAACACTCATAAACCTCTTATCATAGTATACGATTGATGGAACGAGTTTCTAGTTAATCAAGATACAAAGCCGCTAAGTGGTGTTCTTCGTGAACAAGTCTAATTTCAGGATAGCTATGGCTATTACATGAGTTGATACTTAATCCAAGCTCAATAAACTGGATTGTACTTAACCTAATAGAAGGAGTGTATTGTACTTGTTACTACTGCAGAACCGGATCAAGTCACATGCACATGACGTACCAAGTATCGAGGGATCATACGCCTTTGCTAGAAAGCCCATTTGATCGTCTAGAGCTATCGGGTTCCATAATAATCTGGAACACTGAGCCTAAAGGTTCCTGGATGGGAAGTTTAGGTTAACCTCTAGCGGCTCTATACTTTGGGATCCTATGAGGTTACACACTTTGGGTCTTTGTCAGACCATATTGAGAACCTATGGACTAGGTCTGTACTAAAAACACAAGTTGAGAAATCATTGAGAAGAATTATTAATTGATTTAATCAAATTAATAATTAATAGAAATAATGAAAAGATAAGGAAACGGTTACACAAAGAGAGAAAGGGAATTTTTTATCTTATGAGTGAGCCCCAAACCGAACATGGGTTATTCAAAGTAGGACCTGCACGGCTGCCCCACGAGCTAACATGCTCGCGGGCCGCTAGCATGTGGGGACAGTCCATGTGCGCTAGTGGGTTGTAAGCTGCAAGCACTGCCGTATGGTAGCGCTTGCATAGCCTATGTGTAAGCCTACAAGCCGCAGCTTGCAGTACAAGGCAAGCCCGCTAGGGTTTACCTTGTGGCAGCCGCGGGTTAACCCGCAGGTATCTATACCCGCGCGGTTGACCCACTATACATGGGATGGAATTTTATCCCATCCCATGTAGAGTTATAGGGGGAGTTTACCACTCCTCCTTTTTCCTTATAAATAGGCTTCTAGCCTCTCATTATTTACACACACCAAAAAGCTTTGAGTTTGTTCTCTCTCTGATTTCTACTCTCCTCTTCTTTTTTTGTGCGAGATCCTCCATGAGTTTCTCCAAACATATTGAAGAGTTCTTTTAGAAGGCTCAAAGTTTAAGTGAGTTTTTTACTTTAGATTTTTGGGTTGATTTAGAAGTAGTCTAGCAACTGCTATTAATCAACGGGTTATACCTCTTCAAAGTTTTGTTCGGTGAAGATCCGTGTGGATCAAGTCATAGTGGCTCTCCTAGTTTAGAAGCTTGTGCCATCAGAATTGCTCGAAAGGGAATGTTGCTACCAAAAGAGAGATCAAGCATGCATTAACTAGTAATGCTTTAATCTTTATATGATAGGCTTCTTTTATATGTTTTATAAACCTAGAAGCATCTATGGAACATTTTAACCTAGATTATAATAATCATGGCATGCTTAGGAGATTCTGAAGTTAATTTTAAGTTTTTGAATTTCTTCCTCGTAACTTATGCATGTTTTATTACTATCTTGATTAACCAACACGAACCATATTTAGTAGGGTTCGATTTCTCCTTTCTAACACTCCATTGTGTTGCGGTGTATAAGGAGGTATCCATTGGGAGAAAATATCATTATCCCTTAGATAATCCTGAAACTCTTGGCTTAAGTATTCGCCATTTTGATCAAATCGAAGGGTCTTGATACTTTTCCCAAACTGTTTCTCTTCTTTGGTTCTGAACTCTTTGAATTTCTCAAAACTTTCAAACTTGTGCCTCATTAGGTACAAATAACCATATCGTGAGTAATTATCAATGAAAGTTATGAAGTAAACGAAACCCTCATGTGTCTTAATACTCATTAGACCACATACATCTAAATGTATTATTTCTTAAGTACTAGTGGCACGCTGACCCTTTCCTTTGAAAGGTTTTTTTGTCATCTTTCCCTTTAAAAAAGGTTCACACGACCCAAAGGATTTCCATTCCATTGGGCCTAAGTCACCACATTTGTGTAACTTAGTTAAGCGAGTCTCATTTATATGGCCTTCTAGGCAATGCCATAAGTATGTCGATTTCTCATTATCTAATTTCAATTTCTTAACAATGTTCATATTAAGAATTTTAGCTTTAGTATCTAGAACATAAATGTCATCAACACATATTCCACAAGCATAAAGAACATTATCGCATTGAATTTGACAATTATTATTAAAAAATAAAATCTCAAATCCATCTGTTGCTAAATGCGCAACAGAAATAATATTCTTAGTGACAGCAGGAATATAATTACAATTGTTCAAAACTAAAACTTGGCCACTAGGCAAACAAAGGCTATATATCCCTAGGGCTGTTAAAGCAACCCGTGCTCCATTTCCAACTCTTATGTCTATTTCCCTCTTTGCAAGCCTCCTACTATTCCGCAACCCCTGCACAAAAGTATAGATATGAGTACCATAACCAGTATCCAATACCCATGTACACTCATAAGGAACTGTAGAGAAACTCTCTTGTATGAACATAGCTTTAGAAATTCAAGCCATAGCCTTCATCATTATCCGATGAGCTTGTCCTAAGAGAAACATTATCCCTCTTCAACTACAACTTCTTCATGTGCTTTTTCTTGACTTTTAAACCTTTAAGTTTCTTCAACTTAAGGTCCTCAACATTCACTTTCTCCTTGAGCTTATTTCTAAACTCAATCTCATAAATCTTGAGCAAGTTATGTGTTGGGTCAAGTTACAGTTGGGAGAACATGGCATCTTCTTGAAGGAATCATATTTATTGGGTAATCCCCTCAATATGATTTCCCTCAAAGAATGCTCACCATACTCTCTTAATTTCTTAAAGTTGTCATATATGTATATGACCAACTCTACTACTGAGGTGTCTCCATGCAACTTACTATGGAATAGTCTATATTCTAGACCTTCCACCAATTTGAGATGATGAATCATGGTTGTGAGATTTAACCATTTGTATACATGTGTGTACTTTGTAAGTATGTTGCCTAACATGAATTTTGTAGCAAACTCATAGGTTCCATTATGGCTCTGGTAATCATTCATCTCACATGCAAAAGTATTTTTGTTGGGATGTTTAGGACTTGGATCAGTCAAAACATAATCCAGGTAGTAGTTCTGGAGAACTAATCTAATAGTCTCAAACCACTCATTGAAGTTGTAAACATCATACTTTATGTCGACAAGAGGACCGATAAAAATACAAGTATTTTCGTTAGCGATCATATTCAACCTAGATATAAGATAGAAATTGTTTAGACATTAGTATATTTATATGAATTTAATATAAGGTCTTTAATTAAACACATATTTCCTATTATTTTTTATGGACATTTAAACAGCCCCTTCTATTTAAATTTGGGAAATTTGTTTCAACCAATTTTCCTAGTAGGTAGCATCCTTAGCCATTCATTATGAGTCCCGCTATATCATGTTAAGCCATAACAACACAACTATGGTTGGAATCCATCTATTTGCATCCCATGCAATTGCTAATCTATTTGAGTTCTCTTTCTCGAGACATGCGTACCTGATTGTACAACTCCTCGAATATGTCTCCAATCTGGCATTAGCTCCACTAACATGGACAACTAACCCATTTTGGTTAAGGCATTAACCCCATCTAGTCTCATGATCAAACACATGTTAAAGGAAAGCATGTTGTACATGTTCTTACATTCATTAATAAGGTTTGTATCTCAACTTATGACGGGAAGATAATTTACTGCCTTAATATTGTTGTAGGGATTTTATTGGTGTAGCTAGCTAGTCTTGCCCTAGTCTAGGTCTTATATGATTGATTTGATTATGATAATAATAATTTCGGGCTATTTGAATTATTAATCTAAGGGAACATGCTCAAGACTAGTACATCATAATCATTCCATTATGCCAAGACTACACATAGCATGCAAAACAAAAAAGGTCCATGTTTAAGTTCTTGCACCTATGTCTATAAGTTTTAATTTAACAACTTAAACCATGTTTGTAAAACCATATGCAAAATCTAATTCCCATACTAGAAATCAACTAAGTCATAAAAGTCTCTTGGGTACGCTTGAATTGCTCGCCACTTTTCTACTGATAATATAAAAGTTTTAAAAATGAACAGGTGTTGTTAGTACCGGTTATCAAATAGAAAAATGATGATAACTGCAAGTATGCAAATGTGATGTACTTTTTAAAAGATATTGATCCCACGGGGAAGGAATTCGGTTCTAAGGATCAATTAGTGTTACGGGGTGAAAGAAAATATAGTGAGTTAAAGGTTTTGAATGGTAGACTAATGAATTGATAAATGCATGAACAGATTAGAGAAGATGTAAAGCATATAGATATTCCTTAAGAACAAGTATAGTAGAGTAAAATATGCAAAAATAATTAAAGTTGTTTTAAACACTAGATAACTTCAACAAACTCGGTTCTAGACGCCTAAATATCCTATAATTCACCATAGAGAAACACATGAAATGAATTTTCTAAATCTAGGGTAAACGAATTATGATACTTATAAGAACCTGGATAACAATAATACTATGCTTAGTACGGGTACTCTCACATAGCCATGTTTAGAAAGTTACCACTCCAAAAATATTTTCTCACTAAACGGCGTTTGTGAGCGGGTGAAATGGAGAGGTGGGCCAAGAGCGCGCGGAGATGAGAGGCGCGGTCCACCGGGGTGTTTGAAAAAAGAAAGCACCGGGTCGAGGACCCAGGAAAAAAGGTTGAAAGAGAGAGGGAAAAACATTTTAGATCGGTTTGAACCCGAATCCGCCGTCTCTTAGTGTGTAGTCGCCACCTGGATTAGCTCTTTCCAAGAATTAGAGTCTTGTGAGGCTTAACGTCCGGGGGATGGCCCACTAAGACACAGAGATTCGGGTCCGGGATATGTTGCTTATTTCTTAAGTGATCACATTATATTACATCTATAGAAAACCGTATTTTCTTAGTTTTGCATATTCGCACTTAGGTCATTTTTAGACTTTATATGCATGATTCACGTATTGCAAAATAATATACCATCCACAAAGCGGTAAGTAAATGCGGAAAATAAATGTGAAAAATAAAAATTACAAGGCTTTAAAAAATCAAGGGATGCAACCGCCCGCTATCTTATTAATTACATTTCCTAAAAAATATATGCAATACCCGAAGGAAAAAATAAAATCCTAAACATACATCTAACCTGCATCCATAAAGGTTAGCACAGGGGATATCACATATGCTCGATTTAATTTTGGCGAGGCCCGTGTGGCATATTTAAAACATTGACGATTTAAAGTTGTTATTTTAAATAAAAATAGTTCATTTTTATTTACACATATGTTGGCCAATTTTATTAGTGAAAATGACCGTATGGCAAAATAGTGAGGACTGTTATCTGGGAATATATTTTATTCCCTTCGTTGTGGTATTCTAAAAAAAATAAAGAAAAGAAATAAAGATAAAGAAGAGAATTACAACATGATTTGCATAAAAAGTAAAAAAAATATTCCTAGGTCCACAAATAAAATCAGAAAAAGATGAAGCAGATGATGAGCTTGGAATTCGTAGTTCTAGGAACTCAAAGGCTTACCCTTGCTGTATGAATCCACTTCGGCATATCTGTTCGAGCCCTGGGAATTTGTTTTGTAGTTAATTGTAGTTTAATTGTAGGAACTCAGAGGCTTACCCTTGGAATTCTTTTTGTAGTTAATTGTAGTTTAATTAAAAAATAAGTGTTTATTTATCCAAAAAGATAATCAGACTTGGGTTCTAAATTTGTTTTAGACCCGAGAATATCTAAGGATATTTGAAGAAAAAAAAGATGAAGAAATTTGGGATCTAAATGTGTTTTGGATCTGAGAAAAAATTAGAAGAAAAGAAAGTATTTTTATCTGTGTTTTTTTATCAGAAGAAGAGAATTTTCTCTGAATTTTCAAGCCTCGATTATTGAAAAAGACCCGAGTATTTATAGGAGAAATCCCGAAAATCCAAAAAAGGTAAGTTTTCCGGTGAGGGGTCTTACCGGAAAAAAATTCCAGTGAGACCCCTCACTATGACTTTGGCGAGGCATGTGCCTCGCTAAAGCTTAGCGAGGTAGCCTTGCCAAGCCCTTTGGTGAGGCTCATGCCTCGCCAAAGCTTGGCAAGGGAGCCTCGCTAAGCTCTTTGGCAAGGGAACCTCGCCAAAGGCTTTAGCGAGGTTCATGCCTCGCTAAGCTTTAGCGAGGCTCATGCCTCAACAAAGCTTAGTGAGGGAGCCTCGCCAAGGACTTTGGCGGGGCTTACCTCACCGAAGCCTTTTGGCGAGGTTTTGCCTCGCCCACCTTTGGCGATGCAGGCCCCCGAATCTGGTTCTTCACAATGTTTTCTGAATTTTTTTTTTTGTATTTTTATATTTTTAGTTAATTTCTGAATTAAAGTCCTTTTAAATTCAGAGATAAGGAAGAATCCCATTGGAAGATCATCGGATTGTCGAAAATCATGTGATTCGAGGATAAATATCCCAAAAAGCTGTCATCATTGAACGCGCGAGCTGGTACAAAATCCCGTGCTCACAGCTGCCCCTCGTGTGATCATCGCTGGTTGTATAATTAGTATGAACACACGAAAAGAGTGTGGAGGGATTGAGAATATAGCTGACCAGTGAGGTTGGTGACTTCTTGTTCCCAATTGGTGATGACATAGGCCTTCCTTTCTAGCGTTGTATCTTCATAGGATTGTCCATCTCCTTCTTCAGAATCCCTTAGGTACTTGATGCCCCTTGTGGGCGGGTTGACCATTTCTTTCTGTGATGTCCCTGTAGTAGTCGGTAACCATTTCATTCTCCGGTTGATAAATGAGACTGTTTCTTTCTTCAGCTATCGAGATAACCATTTCCTTCTTCGGTTATGTTTTGAATTTCCTTAATAAGATGTTGACTTGTTTCCTGTAACAAATCATGGAAAAGTATAATGTTAATACATTTTCTGATGAATGTTTTAATTATTTGATTGAGTTTATGCGAAGCAAAAATTTTTTCCCCTTCAATCAAAAATTAAAACATGATAAGTAAATAAGTTTAATAGAAATTCAGGGATGTCCCGAGAACCGCTCCGTTGTATGAGGCTTTTGTTGCAATGTTGACTTTAGGCTTGAGTGGGCCATCGTCTTGCTTATAGGTTCCTCATGTTGAGGTGGAGGTTCTTGTTTATCGGGACAGTGTTACCCCAGTTCGGCATCATCTTTACCTGAAAATGTAATGATGTGAATGTAATATATGCATGTTCTTATGCATGAACAATATTTATCATATGATGTATGTTCATCTGTCATAGGTGTCATGGGCTTCATTCAGTGAAGAGCCTTCTCTTGTGCTGGTGCATGGTTACCCCTATGGCTTGTCTTGTTAGGGATTCCATGGACGACTTCCTCAAAGCGATGGCCACGGATTCATTTTATCAAATTCGAGTTCTGAGCTTGAATCTGGTTTGAGAAAACTCTGAATGAGTCGGTGATCCCGCAATGTGTCGACGATGATCGTTTGGAAGTTGTTTGCTTGAAGTGTTGAAGGTATGTGATGCCTCGTATTGTTCCGAGGAGGAGATGATGTATTTGATATTGGTTCTAATTTCTTCATAGATCGCCCTTGCAAGTTTTCCATCTATCGAACCTTATCCTAATTTTTACCTGGACCACCCTTTCAGGTTTTCAATCCAGCAGACTTATTTTTCTTAATTTTATTCTTTTATATTTTTTCATCTTTTGGATGTTTACTTGTGACATTCTACCATTGACATGCAAGCAATCAAGATAAGCATATGCATAAAGATTCAGCAAAAATGACAATTCATTGATGAACTTAACAGGGGTATAAATGTTTCAAACGATTTAACTCCTGCCATCAATTGGCCCTTTCAGGTTTTCTAACCAATGTGGTTCTCTTGATGTCCCAAGTTTTTCCTGAGCCGCCCTTTTCGGGTTTTCAACTCAGCTTACTATTCTTTTTGTGGTTTGAAAAGAAGCTCTAATTTTTTCTCAACTAACCGAGTGTTAATTAACAGGCTAATTACAAATTTATTTTTTTTGTACTACTTTTTAGAGATTTATTTCCTTCACCTATGTGTGATAGCAATTGTGTAAGACTTGGTTGATTTGGTAGATCTATCACCATCCATGTCCATAACTTCACTTGTTGTCTCGTTTAGCATTTCTGGTCGATTGGTTGGTGCCCACGTCGCTTTGCTGGCTTGAGGTGTATGTGATGATGAACCTTGATGATTGCCTCACAAATAGTAGCGAGCCGTGCGAAGGAGTTGTTGACATGTTCAACAATTTGACACCATTTTATCTTTAGTATTGATTGTCCCATGAGTTGTGGTGATCCGTGTGATGGAGTTGTTGACATGTTCACAATCTAACTCCTTCTTTGTGGCATTGCACCGGTTGTTTGGTCTTAAGAATGGTGGTGATGGAGTTGTTGACGTGTTCAATGCTTCAACTCCTTCTTTGTGGCATTGCGTCGGTTGTTTGGTCTCATGAATGGTGATGATGGAGTTGTTGACGTGTTCAATGCTCTGACTCCTTCTTTGTGGCATTGTGCCGATTGTTTGGTCCTAACTTGCTTTGTCTACATTTTGGTGTTATTCTAGCTCTAATCCTTTTGATCTTTGCGTGCTTCATTCTCTTGGTTGAGATAGTGGACGTTTCGTGCTTGGAGATCTTTCCATTGATCTTTTATCCTTGTATTGCTATCACATGTTGTCTAAGTACATGTATTTATCTCTCACTTTCTCTCAAGAGTCAAATCATTGGAATTTATTATGGAGAATCCATTTATACCCAAATTAATTTCATGACATGACGTGTCACACGTGCTAAAAATATTATGTATATGTTTATGAGAATGTGTGATGTCATTGATAAAATATAAACAATGTTCAACTTATTCAAAAATAATTCAAAAGAAGCTTCGTAGGCAAAGTAGTAAATGCTAATTTATTACATAATTATTCATCACGGGTTAGTGCCCCTCATATTCATCAATGGATTCGAAGTGCTCCATCCTCTCCGCCTTCTCAAACACTTCTTGATAGCTAGAGAAGCTATCACTGAATTTGTTCCTGTATGGTGGCAGTGCACCGTCCAGTAGCTTTGTTATCATCTTCGGTAGGGTCAAACGAGTCTGCAGCCTGACTCGTGTAGCCATCCAACGCGTATAGTAGGATTTAAAGCTCTCACCCTACCTTTGTCTTATAGCCTCTAGATGTTGCATTGTGGTTTCCATTTGAGAGTTGAAACCATAATACCCCAGCATAGCTTGAGCGAGGCTATTCCAATTAGTGGTTATATGCAGCGGAAGGTGGCTATACCATTCATTGACTGGGTGACCTAAGGTGAGGAAGAAGGGCTTAGCCATCATTCGATCACTAACCCTCAGTGCTCTCATCACCATCTAATAGTGCGTTAAGTGAGTGCGCGGGTCATCAGATCCTACGTACTTCTCAAACTGTGGCATTGCGAAGTTTGGGGGTAAGCTATCTTCATCCTCGATTGTCAGTTATGCAGGGTATGTGTTCCTTAGGTGACCACCGTGAGTGGCCAAGAACTATTTCCATAGTTCCACCATTCCTAGTTGTTGAAGGATGGCGTTCCCTGCGCTTGGATATGAGCCATATTACCCCTGGGGATATGCCACAAAATAGGTTAGTTGAGGTGTCTAGAACTGTGAGGTGACCAACATACTCCAATTAGGAATAGGTTGTTGGGTCATTCCTTGGTAGAAAGGCCCTAGTGCGAATGCTGGCTACCCTATTTGTCCCGAAAAGAATTGGGGAGGATTGGCAAAGTTATATCCTGGCTGCCCAATCAAAGTCTGGTTGAGTTGACTTTGTCCTTCCCCAAACTGATAAAAGGTAGTTGGGGGCACCATGTGTGAGGTGGGAGGTCCCCCTATTGGATTGACATTGTAAAGGGTGACCTCAAGGTTGGACGTTGTATTCTAGGCCCTCCCGAAATGTTGGCGAATGAACGATGCTAGCTATTCGCTATTGGCAAAGGCTGTCAGGGCAGTTGCAATCTCGATGCTCATCGATGACTGCTGAGAATTTTATCCCATTAGAATAGGGTGATCTTCCCCCGCACCTTCTTCTTGCTGATTGGCCATAATTGACATGCGTTGAACCGAATCTGAGTCTGAAACTGAGTCCTCACTTGAGTCAGTGTATGGAACTCCCTCCAAACTGGCCACGATCGGAGAAACACGGACCAGGCCTAGAGTAGGCCTTCTCCAAGCTAATATATACAAGCAGAAGATCAGATTGTGCATGCAAGATTCATGACATGACTTGCGATGCGAGAAATTCATGAAATGTTTAATGTTATGGCTGCATTCACAAGGAGTTAGCATGCCATGATGTGAAATAACATGTATGTCAATCCATTTGAAACAAACATGTTAGTCGTTAGGTAGAGATGAAAACATGTGGAGATGAAAATCTGACATCAGGGGTTGGATTTGAGATTTGTACAATGTCGGTGTGACATCGTAATATGAGTGGTTTAAGTGAGTTGACTAAGCTACCTGTGTGGTAATAGGTCAATGGTTTGAGGTATTGTACTATGATTAGGTCTCATGGAATGAGGAGGTCAAAATTGTTTTGGGTAAGCGGTGTGACATACCCTAATAAAATGAAAACAACTACCGTATGTAGCTACCTAATGAAAGATTTGGTTACTTCGCCCAATTAGGGCAGATTTTTTGGTTACCTGTGTGGTAATCACTATTTGAGGGTATGTGGTGATACGTGAATTATTGCCTCATGTGGGCGAATGATTCAAGTATGAGGCGTATACCCTTAAAGATTTGGTAAGGTAAGACTTTTGAAGTAAGTTTACCTCGTGTGGGCTTAGGTTAAGACATCAACTGGGATATCCTTTAATGTGGGAAAAATGGTTTTGGGTAGGTATTTGCCACGTTTGGGCTTTTGGTGTGTATAATTTCCCCGGAAGGGCTGTGAGCTGGATGTTGAGTGGACATCTCATGGGTAATGTGGTGGAAATGTTATTTCCCCTTATGGGCTAAGTGTCGGACATCAAGTGGACATCACGTAGTAAAAGGAAGATATGTTTTCCATGTATAGGATAATAGTGGGATGTCAAGTGGACATCTCGCTAAAAAGGGGTAAGTGATGATCCTAAGTGGTTTTATGTTGTCCTAGGGTGACACAATCTATAGTGTCAACTATGCCTAAGTGTAGGTGATATTGGTTTGGTATCGTGATATATACATTTAATATCATGAGTTTGTGTGTTCAAGTGTTTGCATAAAAATTCGTAGTTAGCATGACATTTATTCAGTGACAAATTGAAAGTAGTATACACATAGCACATAGCATGCAACGTCCAAACTTTCAACCATACAACTCCCACGTGTAGGGTTTTTGGCTAGTCACTATCCTAAGTTTGGTTCATCTTAGTACCGAGAGGATACTAAGGAGCGCACCTACAGGAAAATATAATACATGATCGTGTGTTTGGGTAACACCCTAGGGAAAATGCCTAAGGTTTATTTACATGAGGTTTGTAAATGGGTTGTTGATGTAGAAGGTTCTTGTTGCGCTAAAATACACTCTAAGCCTCTCCCCAAATGGGTTGAGGGAGGTACATGTGATATGGCAACAAGTGCTTCACTCACTCAAGTACAATCTTTTCTCAAGGAGGTAGTACAAGAGAGAGCTTCGCGGTAATAGGGGTACCTTAGACTTATAGGCTAATCCCTTCTATTGCAATGTGTTATTATGAATATGTCATAATTAAGAGAAAATAGAATAATGTAATCAATATTTTTTGACACTTATCCAAAATCTAAAACCTTTGAAAACAAGTTTTAGAAAAAATCCCTAGCAGGGTCAACATTGTGAGCGGGCGACACGGAGCAGTGGGCCAAGAGCGAGCGGAGATGAGAGGCGTGGTCCACCGAGGTGTTTGAAAAAAGAAAGCATCGGGTTGGGGACCCGGGAAAAAAGGTTGAAAGTGAGAGGGAAAATCGTTTTAGATCGGCTCGAACCCGAATCCGCCATCTCTTAGTCTGGAGTCGCCATCTGGATTAGCTCTTTCTAGGAATTAGAGTCTTGTGAGGCTTAACGTCCGAGGGACGGCCCACTAAGACACAGAAATTCGAGTTCTGAATAAGTTGCTTATTTCTTAAGTGATCACATTACATTACATCTACAGAAAACCGTATTTTCTTAGTTATGCATATTCGCAATTAGGTCATTTTTAGAATTTATATGTATGATTCACATATTGCAAAATAATAAACCATCCACAAAGAGGTAAGTAAATGCGGAAAATAAATGCGAAAAATAAAAATTACAAGGCTTTCAAAAATCAGGGGATGCAACCGCCCGCTACTCTATTAATTACATTTCCTCAAAAATATATGCAATACTCGAAGGAAAAAATAAAATCCTAAACATACATCTAACTTGCATCCATAAAGGTTAGCACTGGGGATATCACATATGCTCGATTTAATTTTGGCGAGGCCCGTGTGGCGTAATTAAAATATCGACGATTTAAAGTTGTTATTTTAAATAAAAATAATTCATTTTTATTTACATGTATATTGGTCAATTTTATTAGTGAAAATGACTGCATGGAAAAATAGTGAGGACTATTATCTGGGAATATATTTTATTCCCTTCGTTATAGTATTCTAAAAAATAAAGAAAAGAAATAAAGATGAAGAAGAGAATTACAACATTATTTACATAAAAAGAAATAAAAAAAATATTCATAGGTCCACAAATAAAATCAGAAAAAGATGAAGTAGATGATGAGCTTGGAATTCGCAATTCTAGGAACTCAGAGGCTTATCCTTGCGATATGAATCCACTTAGGCGTATCCATTCGATCCCCGGGATTGTTCCTCGTTCGTTTTGTAGTTAATTGTAGTTTAATTGGAAAATAAGTGTTTATTTATCCAAAAAGATAATCAGACTCATGTTCTAAATTTATTTTAAACCCGAAAATATCTGACGATATTTGAAGAAAAAAAAGTTGAAGAAATTTGATTTTTAAGATGAAGAAATTTGGGATCCAAATGTGTTTTGGATCTGAGAAAAAATTAGAAGAAAAGAAAGTATTTTTATCTGTGTTTTTTTTATCTGAAGAAAAGAATTTTCTTTGAATTTTCGAGCCTCGATTATCGAAAAATACCCAAGTATTTACAGGAGAAATCTCGAAAATCCAAAAAATTTAAGTTTTTCCAATGAGGGTCTCGCCGGAAAAAAAGCCTGGCGAGGCCCCTCACCGCGACTTTGGCGAGGGAGCCTCGCCAAGCTCTTTGGCGAGGGAGCCTCGCCAAGCTCTTTAGCGGGGCTTGCCTCGCCAAAGCCTTTTGGGGAGATTTTGCCTCACCCACCTTTGGCGATGTAGGCCCTCGGATTTGGTTTTCCGCAATGTTTTATGAATATTTTTGTATATTTTTATATTTTTTAGTTAATTTCTGAATTCCTTTTAAATTCAGAGACAAGGAAGACTCTCATTTGAAGATCGTCGGACGGTCGAAAATCGTGTGATTCGAGGATAAATATCCCAAAAAACCGTCATCATTCAACGCGCGAGCTGGTACAAAATCCCTTACTCACAGCGTTATAATCACAGATCCAGTAACTATACACAATCTTGTTAACCTCGAAACTACTCTTAAAGTCAACTCGAAAGCATATAACTTTATTAATATAAATGACGCAAGATGAAATACTCATTATGATACATAGACATATCGTATACTTCAAATTAAAAAGTATAAGTATAAAACAAAGTAAAGTTGCAAGGTATGCAAGTGAAAGCTAAAGTTGATCAAACCGTATCTACTCTAATGGGAGTCATCAATTCCTCTCAATTCTTGTGTCTACTTTGAATTTGGTCTCGACTCGTACAGAACCTATGCTAGGATGCTATTCTTTGTGAATATCGAACATATGAATGTTGAAGAATAGAAGCTTTTATTGATAAGTGCTTTGCAATTATACTTGTACAACAATCGCTCGAATATGTGGAGAAATCTACTGATCGAAACAAGAATCGAATCACTTATACATTTTTTCTCTCTAACACTTTGAACTTAGCGAAATCTATATCTTTCACTCTCTATCTACATGTAACACCATCTATATACTACTACTATTACCCACCATCCATGAAAATGGTTGATTTGAACCCTATTTATAGAGTGCGAAGGGTTGCGTTTATCCAAACGAAGAGTCGTGTCCATTGGTGAAGGGTTGCATCATCTTCAATGTGATTGGATGCAAGAATTCATTCTTATATCAATGGATAGGCACCTTTGCATGGATACATTGTCCCCCAAAAGGTGTCTTTTCATTTGACAGTTGATGGCAATTGATCATTCTTATCCGGTGGTTAAAAGTTGAGAAGAGTTATCCAAAACCATCACAAGTCGCGAGCGTGACGTACATGTCATGATCGTGAATATTAGTTGGTAACTTTCTACTTGTGAAGAATGACAAGTCGCGATATCGATAGGTAGTCGTGGGCATGATTTGTCAAATCACGAACAGGAATCATGATCATGACATGTGCTTTTCTTCATGATTCTTATTTGCATCTTTGATCATTTCACTCCCAAGATTAACCTAGTTAATGCACTTGCATAAAAAACAACTACATACCACGTGAAATCTTTTATA
>CATIWQ010319138.1:0-39963 GCA_949673415.1 Euphorbia schlechtendalii | reverse complement strand
TCGATCAAAGAAGTTTGAGAATATTGTATTTTCAACTTTTAAATGAGTAACTTCTTAATTAGTGATTTTGACGTCTGAATTTATATTCAAATTAAGTATTTTGATTTTGAATTGATAGAATCATGGATATAAAAAGTTTGTTATGATCAATGATTTTGTATTATTTTTATAATTAGGATTGTATTGTCCCCATAGTTTTATCTTTTCAAATTAAATTAAACTGAAACGTTTTTAGTTGTACGGAGTTGCTTGTAATAATTATATTATGTTTGTTATTTTTAGGAATTATTTTATTATGAAAAGGTTTTCATCCGCTAAGAAAGGGGGACGTAGGAATAGGATCATCTTCTAATAGCAAAGAAACTCCTCCTACCGTAGCTAATAGCGAAGAAACTCTTCCTACTATAACAAGTGAGAAAATACCCTGTCAAGAGATAGAAGTTTCCGAGGATGATATTATTAGTGATCCGGGGTTGAGAAACCAATTAATAGTTATCCTTTATGATGAGGGATACATTGATAAGAAGGTACTTAGCTAAGGGTCCATGTCAACCAATTCTCCATCAATATCCTAAAAGTTTTATTGGGAATCAAATGAGGAGCCTTCACTGTTATTTTCCTTTAGTATACTAGCTTATCGAGTTAGCTTTGATATTGCTAGTAGCTACAGCTTCTTTGGAGAGAGCATTTTTTACAATGAATATTGTGAAGACTGATTTACGTAATCGATTTGGAGATGAACTATTGTCTGATTGCCTATTGTGTTACATTGAAAAGAAGACTTTTATGCACGTTGAGGAGGAAGCTATTTTGCAATGTTCCCAAAAATTAGCATCTCGAAGAAATATTTTACCCCCACTTAGATTTTCTACTACTCCATGTCATTTTGTTAAAGAAAAATAGTTGTATCTTATGTTTTTTTATTAGTGTTATTGATAATATTATTCTTTTTTATTTTATTAAAAATTGAATTTTAAATGTGACATCTCGGTTCGTCGTAATAACATATTTTACAAGTTGGATAATATGGTAGTAGCCCCACCCCATTTGGGGTCCTGGCACCGCCCCTGGGCTCGTGTGTCAAATGCATAAAATAATTGGTCCATGTAACTGATTGCGATATTAACTAATTAAAAAAATGAAAATAAAAAACATAAAACAGTATATTCCTGATTAATGCGATCGTAATATTTTATCAAATAAATCGGAGAGTGCGGATCGCATGTTCGTTCAACTTCTATCACAATATTTGGATTTCGGGGTCCGGGACGGTAGCAAGGTCCAGAGGCAGCCCGGGATGGGGTCGGGCTAAAAATAATATTGTAAAAATTCATTTTTCGGATAAATTATGATCCCCGAAAAGTCTTTTTTTGGACCAAAATAACAGTCATTCTTTTACAAATTTAATCTTAAGCCGAAAAATCATGTATCTTCGGATGGTATAAAAACCGGGCGTTAGGTATTGACAAGACATCTAGTTCATTATTTTTTAACATTTCATTCTATTTTCTTGATTTTTTCTGCTTTTACCTCATTGAATTATATGATAGAAACGTCAAATAAGTTTCAATCTGAAAGTCTTCGTCAAGTTTTAGATTTATCAAAAAAAAAACTCACCAACTAAGTAGTGGATGGAAAAAGGATGTGTATTGGGAAACTTTGAAGCTGATGTTTAGATCATGGTTATGGCTTCTCCAAATGGCATCTAATTATTGTGTTTCGTTAACTGTATATATTATTGTAGGGGTTTGCTTGGGTATGCAAAATGTTTTGTGGTGATCGGTAACATTAATGAATTAATTTCAAATTTGGCTGTAACAAATTTGATCCCGTTTATTTATCGTAAACATTTTTGCAATTGTTCTGACGTTTGTTATGACTGTAAAATAAATCAAAGAAAAATGTTAAATTTATCACTTAAAAAATCTTTTACAAATATTGGAAAAAATTTTCCATGTTTTTTGGGGAAAACATTTTCCAAATGGCGTCGCGGATGCCATGCTCTTTTATTATTGGATATTGAGATATATTTCATTTGCAGGTTTTTTTATCATATTAAGCCATAAAATTACTATTCTTTTTTGTTTATTCAAATTTTATTTCTTTTTATATATTCTTGGCAAAGTTTGTAATCATTTTTAGGTATTTGGATTTTCATAATTATTATTTTTATCATTGTTTTAAGCCATATCTAATTTAATTTTTTTGTACTTTTATTTCAATTTATATAGAAATCTTAATTATTTTAAAACATGAAAATTTTAATTAAAACATTGGAATATAAATGTTTTTGTGGCCAGAAAATATTTTACATGACCGCAACTAAATATTTTAGAACATATTTTTCAGTATCATTATCAAACACAGGAATATAATTTATTTTCATGAAAAAATATATTTTTATATAATATTATTTCCTTACACAATATTTTTCAACGAATAAACGGGTCAAAATCATATGACTTTTATCTCAAAAGCTTTGTATAGTATAGATAACCTAGCCGGAATAACATGTAAAAAGTAATTTATAGTTGATCACCATTACAAGTTACAAAGTCAATGATCTTATTAACATGCATGTCGAAATGTTTTTAATTAATGAAGAGTTTTTAACTTATAAGAACTCTTGTGAAATTAATTTTAAATTTTACAAAATAAAAATTTTAATTAGTTTTCAACTTATTTTTAAAGAATACGTTGAATTTGTTGCAGTTCTAATTGTTTATTAAGGTACCGCGTCAAAACGACACAGTATAGCTGACAATTGCTTCTCCCAAAGTTCAGTGAGATTGTGTCATTAAGGGGCACGTTTGTTTCCAGGAAATTTTTGTGTAGGAAAATATTTTTCGAATTTTTCTGTGTTTGTTTGATTTGGAAAATAAGTCAAAGGAAAATATTGTGCAAGTCAACATGAAAATCTAGCGTAAATAATGGAAAATGTTTTCTAAAAAAAAAGATAGGAAAACATTTTCCCTTATTTTTCTACTTCACCTCCTCCATTATTACCACTTTCACTTCTTCCACCAACACGAACATATTCATCACCATCTCCATCCCGCTACCTCCACAATCACCACCATCTCCTCCATCCACCGCCGTCACCACCACCACCTCTACCTCCACCCGGAAAACACCGCTTCCTTCACTAGCAGCATCACCATTTTTTCCACACACGCCAACACATCCATCACTTCCTTTAACTTATTATTTCCATCACCTCCTTCATTCACAGCCACCACCACCACCACCTCCTTCATTCACAGCCATCACCACCACCACTTTCTCCACCATCACCCACACCAGCACATCCGCTTCTTCCTCAAACACCACTACCGTCACTACCACTACTTCATCCACCCCGCCACCACAACTTCATCCACCTATATGACCATCACTTCCTCCACCCCTCCATCAATACTACCTCCACCGTCACCACCAAATGCATCTCCTCCATCTGCATTTATTTTATATAAAAATATAATTCATACTTAATATAATTTAATTTTTATATAATAATTAATATGCTATATTTCACATATATTATAATATATATATATATATATATATATATATATATATATAAAAGTTAAATTAGGATTTTATATAGTTAAATTTGTAGTGAGAAAATATTTTTCAGAATTATAAATAAATATCAAAAAATATTTTATTAAACATAGGAAAATATTTATTCTCCGCACACATTTTTTTTTTTTTTCAAGTAAAGGAGGCCTGGTTGTAAACAGTTCACTCTCCAATTTCTAACCAGCGTCTCAGTTCGATTAGGTTTTATTCTGGCTTGCGAACGTCGTTCGCAGATTTTTAGCTCTTTCAATTAGGAATCTAGTAATCTCCGCCATGTTTCTCCTTGATTGGTTCTATGGAGTCCTTGCCTCCCTCGGTTTGTGGCAGAAAGAGGCTAAGATCTTATTTCTAGGGCTTGACAATGCCGGCAAAACTACCTTGCTTCACATGTTGAAAGACGAGGTTCGATTATTCTCGCCTTTTTCATTGTGCACTTTCCTCTTTCAATTGTGTAGCTTTCTGTTTTTTGGTCGTTCATGGTCCTCTGATTCATTTTAAATTTGCTCTCTGAATTGTGTAGTTCTCTGATTTGCGGTCGATAATTGGTCCTCTAATTTCTAAGCGCATGCTATGTTCAATTAAATGTATTCAATTTTGCTCTCTTGTTTGGTGGATACTATATTTCTGTTTGTTTGGTGAAGGTATTTGTTTAATTTGTTTGCTGAGGCAATGTTTGCTATAGTACTTGTCTTTAAATGTGAGTGCGTATTCTTATTTACAATAGAATAGAGGATTTAATCGTTGCTTTCTTCAACCAGTTAAATAATCTGGAACAGTCTACATGTTGCTTCTCCTCACTTTTGTCTCCGTGGTAGCTCTTTTAATTTAGAGAGCATGTTTTTGTTGGGATTGCAGAGATTGGTTCAGCATCAACCTACACAGTATCCTACATCTGAAGAGCTCAGTATTGGGAAAATTAAGTTTAAGGCTTTTGATTTGGGAGGTCACCAGATTGCTCGCAGAGTCTGGAAAGATTACTATGCCAAGGTAATTTGTTTATATACTGTTGTTAGTTCTGCTTCTGCATTTGTTTTGAAGGGAGATAGTTGATATTCTGTCTGATTTTCAAGTTGTACTTGTATTTTATTATGCAATCCGTCATTGGCCTAAACAGGGAAGTTAATTGGCCATGTTCAACTTGTGCCTCAGATAGTAGATAGAAGATAAATTGATAGTCTTTTTGATTTGGTTATAATAATTCCCAGTGCTTGTGTTGTAGCTCTAGTTCTTAGTTCTTATATTGGATTTACAAATCAATTATATTTTTATTATTATTTGTTATCTGTTTTGCTTATTTTTGTCAATATTTTTTATTTGATCTTTGATCTTTCTGTATTGATACGGGAAATCTGAAATGTGCTGCTTCCCATTCTTTCCTCATTGAGCATGATTGCTGTATAAACTACCTGTTTCTGGTTTTCCTTGTTGCTTATCTTTCTACACATTTTGTCATCTTAAATTTATATGTTTTAACGATGTTGGAAATTGGAATGTGTTTAATTTTTATTTATGGGCATGAATTCTTATAGTATTCCCTTTGTCTTGGTTCCTTGTTTGTCTATGATGGTTGACATGGCATATCACATGCACATCCAAGCCTTTGCTTCTATAAAAATTTGTTGATTTAACTTATCAGAGAAAGTGTACCAGCACCAAACCCTCCGTTCACGCGTACAAATGGTAAACTTGCCATTCCATTACCCATATTGTGCTGTAATTTAGGTTGAACCCTGAACCTTATGATTATGCCGGTCAAATTATTTGCTTAGCTGATGAAAATCATTGGCCAATAATTAGATATTGGTACCAATTTTCTTTCTTTTATTTCCTAATCATTACAGTATAGTATGCATTGGCCATGTAAGCTCTTAAAGAATTGTGGAAGTAAATCCTTCAAGCTTAATGTGTTTGTGTTTGCAAATTTGGGTTGTTGTAATGAAGGTGGATGCTGTGGTGTACTTGGTTGATGCCTATGACCAAGAGAGGTTTGCGGAATCAAAAAAAGAACTGGATGCTCTCCTATCTGACGAGGCATTGGCCAATGTTCCGTTCCTTGTATTAGGGAACAAGATTGACTTACCATATGCTGCTTCAGAGGATGAGTTGAGATACAATCTTGGCCTGGCTAACTTTACAACAGGCAAAGGGAAGGTCAACCTTGCTGACTCGAATGTACGCCCTCTTGAGGTGTTTATGTGCAGCATTGTCCGCAAAATGGGCTATGGTGATGGCTTCAAGTGGCTCTCCCACTACATCTAACTACATGTTTATTTGGATATGAAAATCACCAACTTAAAAATTCAGTTTTTACTTGCCGATAAGTTATAGTATCCCATTACACCTTCTGGAACATTTTTCTTCGGCTTGTCTTCCCAGTTATTGTTTATATATTATATCCAGGGTTCGAATAGACCGAATATGCATAAGTTGCATGTGAAACAGAAAATGGAACTCGTTAATTCAGTATATCTTCTCCTTCCAAAACAAAAAGAAAAGTACAGGAGAGGTAATAATTAAAACTACAGATAAGAAGTCCCAGAAGAATTGCCTGTTTTAAGTCTGCTTGAAATTATATGAAGTGTTTTTGATAATATTTTTTTAACTTAAAAGTTAAAAATAAGATAGGAGTTAAAAGTAAGTTAGATTTATTTTTTATAAAAGTCACTTACAAGATAAAAATGATTTTTTGAGAAGTTTGAGAAACATCTTTATAATATCTTTTATTTTTTTGGAAGTATTCAACTTTTTTAGTATAAATTGTTACTAAAAGTATACTTGCTTGGAAAAGTGATGATCATTTATATGGAAAAAAGTGGTTGTTATTATTGTTAAGTAGTAGATGTGTATGTGAGAAACTCGTGCACGTGTAAAACAATATTAGTTTTCCTACTACGCAAATACACGTTATATGGTGTCTCTCACAAACGTAAAAGTAATTACACAAATATGTTCTAAATTCTCATTCCCATAAAGTTCTAAACTGCATAGAACTATAATTTTTTCTCAACGTACGTAACTGTATATTGTATATACAAAAACATCAGTTTAGAAGTTATTAACATCAAAAATAGTATTTATAAAGAAATTATACCAAACTCTTAAAATGACATTAATATAAAAATTGAAAGAATATAATTTTTAAAAAAATGTCTTAATAATATTTTAATTAAATTAAAAACTGAAAATCGAATCAAATTAAAATGGAATTAACAATCTACTATTCATATATTATAAATAGACATTGTCTAGTTTTAAGAATATTACATCATAAAAAGAAATTTTTATTCCACACATCACCTATACTTGAAATCCACAAAATACTAAAATGCTTTAAATCTTTATTTAGAAGAAAATACTACTTGGACGAAAATACGTAGATGCAGCCGGCGCCCTGAGAAGCGAAATGTGGTGTAGCTATATCGGCCGCACAAAACGACGACATATTGAACGAATAGGAGGCCCCATTTGGAAGCTAGATCCAGCTCATCAACATGTGTAATTACTTAGCCCCCACAAAATAAATATTCTTTTTATTTTTATAACTACATTTATTTTCTTCCATAATTGAATAATTGTTTGTATTCCATTCTAACCAGTGAGTAACTGCAAACCAGTGTCTGTCAAAATCTTGATCGATTTGGTTCTCTCACGAGCTATCTGGACTAGGGATCTGATATTGTTCTCACGATCCTAATCTAGCCATGTTTCTCCTTGATTGGTTCTACGGTGTCCTCGCCTCCCTCGGTTTATGGCAGAAAGAGGCCAAGATTTTGTTTCTAGGGCTTGATAATGCCGGAAAAACCACTTTGCTTCATATGTTGAAGGATGAGGTTCGATATACTTTTCTTTTGTTCTATCTTGTAGCATAATTTTTGAAAGTGGAGTTATAGATCTCTGATTTCATTCTGCAATCGTTCTTTCTGTAACTTAAAGCTTGTGATTTTATTTCTTTTTATGAACTATATATTGAATTTTCTCTCTCGCCCTCTTTGGATATCAGATGCCATAGCCAGTTCATATTTTTGTTCTATGGAGGCCTTTTTGTTTTTTGTTTCTTTATTATCAGTAGATTTGTGTGGTAAATTTTTTAATGTCAATTAAAACGTAAGAGTTCAATACTTGGTTGGCTCCTATTCAATGCTTTGTTCGCTCCTAAGAACCTTTTTGTTCGTATTGCAGAGATTGGTTCAGCATCAGCCTACCCAGTACCCTACATCTGAAGAGCTTAGTATCGGGAAAATTAAGTTTAAGGCATTTGATTTGGGAGGTCACCAGATTGCTCGTAGAGTGTGGAAGGATTACTATGCCAAGGTAAACATATTAATAACTAGGGTTGCTACTTTTGCTGCCTGTATATGTTCTGAAGTGAGTTGGAAGTAAGTTTTCTGCTATTCCTCTATTGTACTAAAGCCTTATGCAGCAATAGAAAATGGCCTTGTATAATTTGTGTATCAGTTACTGGCTGTGCAAGCAAACATAGGACCTTTTTTTCTTTGGATAAAGTTTTTGTTTTGTGCCTTTTGCATCTTTTCCAATGTTTCCTGTCAGATTTAAGTGTCAATAGTTCATGCTAAAAGCAATTATAGAAACTCAAGTTATTCACTAGACATGAGTAGATTACTAGATATATATCTGAAATGTGTTTTAGGTTCCCAATTTATTTTGCATTTCAGATGCTTTTGTGCAGAATGAAAGAAAGCTAACAAATCCAGTAACTATATATGTACATTTTTACTAAGTTATTATCAATTTATCACACTTATGGTGAAGTTTAGCATGTTTTGAAGCGACAAGAAACGAATTAACATGTAATTGGAATCAAGTTATTTTTTTATCATCGTGTCTTGTTTGCTTGAATCCTAGTTTGCAGTTAGTTGCCTTCGTGCCATTTTTTGAAATTTTATGTGAAAGGTGTTGTTTCCTGATCAGTTTTTTTAAATGTTTTATGTAAGCTTAATATATATTTTATGAAGGTTCATTGTTGTCTTGATGAATTTAGTGGCATGTGTTTTGCAAATTTCAATTTTCCAATAAAATTTTCTGAGCATATGCTTGTAAGAGCAATTGTTGATTTAACCTGCAAGTGTATGGAAAGTGCTTTAAATCCCTACTCCTTTGACCTTCTCTCTTGGCATTCTGGGTTTTCAGTATTTTGTCTAAGTTTGAAAAATGGTAAATGAGCGAGTCAATCACCCATTTAGTGCCTAAAAATCAAAGCTGCTTCCCATACATGATGATTATGGTGGTCATTTACTAGCTTGCTTTGCTAGAGCCGAGCCTTGTGAAATTGATTAATCAGATATTGACGCTAACTTTTTGTACCTTGGACGGATGTTGAATAAAGATTCATATGTATTCTGTATTGACATGCATATGCATTTTCCGGTTTATTTGAATTTTCTACAAGTAGCTTGAAATGTTGACGATATGTTTTTCCTTTTGGGCCGGAATGAAGGTAGATGCAGTGGTGTACTTGGTTGATGCCTTTGACAAAGAGAGGTTTGCAGAATCAAAAAAAGAACTGGATGCTCTCTTGTCTGATGAGGCTTTGGCCAATGTGCCATTTCTTATATTAGGGAACAAGATCGACATACCGTATGCTGCTTCGGAAGATGAGTTGAGATACAGCCTTGGCCTAACTAACTTCACAACAGGCAAAGGGAAGGTCAACCTTGCTGACTCTAATGTACGCCCTCTTGAGGTGTTCATGTGCAGCATAGTCCGCAAAATGGGCTATGGCGATGGCTTTAAATGGCTCTCTCAGTACATCAAGTAGGAATTTTATCTCCAGTATTCAAGCCAAAACCATAGAAAAGAAGTTGCATTCATCCTTTTGTTTAAATTGGATGTATTGTATTGTGTTCTGAATATATGAGGAAAGTTAATGCCACTGCTCTGTATAATTTACTTGAGGCTGCAACTTTATTCTCGTTGTTTGTTAATTGAATATTGTGTTCAGGTAAATGTTATGTATTTATTTCGTTGTAACTTGAACCAGAAGATGCTTGAGGCCAGAAGTTAGTCTCCTATTATAAGTTGAATAGTCCTCGCAAGTTGCAAGTTGCAAGTTGCAACAAAGTGTCTCTTTTAAAGGTTTAAGAAAATTTGCTTGTTGGCGTTATTTGTAAATGATGTAAACACGTGTTTGATGGGTTTTGTTTTGTATTGTGCTGTTAAGCATGTGAATAAATTGAATCAATTCATACGTTCAATTAATACTTAAAACGTTTCTTCTTTACAACAATTATGTGACAAGGTAAATTTTACTTTACCTTATTGAATCAATCATCATATCATTGATCCAATGGTAATAAAGGTTAAATAATGGTGAAATCAAATTAAAAAATAGTTTCATTATTTGATCTTAAAGTAAGTTTGGCATTATTTTCTCCAAAGGACAACAGCAGTTATGTTAGGAAAAATTGGGAGTTGAGCTTTTTAAGGGACCAAATTCAAGCTTATGTGAAAATAATAAAAAAGAAACAGAAATCAGATAAATTTCTTAGAACGTAGCTAAATGAGTAATTATGTATAGCTGAACAGGGCATCAAGTATCAAGTATCAACAAATTAAAGTTTGTCACGTTGGATTGAGGTTGATTTGATTGGTTAAAAGATTTAAGCTTAGGTTTTTAAATAAAATAAAGTACTCAATAATTCAACCATGATTGAAATGAACAACAACTCACATCATAAAATTCAATTAAATGTAAAATACAAAAGAAGAGATATGCGAAAAAAGAGAATCAAAATATGACACGAAGGTAAGGTTCTAGAATGGAGTGTGCAGTGGAAGGGCTAATGTTGCAACCACAAACACAAAGTGAGATATTAAAAAAGTGGACCATTTTGATGACCCAATTTTTCATTACAGTACACAATTACAAAGGACAGGCATAAGTTAGGTAGTACTCCTAGTAATAGAAGAAGAACGTCATAGCCACGCTCAACACGCGAGTAAATACGAAATAGCAAATGCGCGTTTCCACTTTCTACCCCAACTTAATCGTCGTCAAATTCTCTACTTTGACATTTTGACTCTTCAAATCCATTATCCCACTCTGCACTCCTTCTCTCTACCTCTATTTATACTCTCCCTCTCTCTCTAACTACTTCACTCTCAATCGAATCTAAACTACTTCAATTCCAACTATGGGAAACTCTAAATCCTCCTGCTTCCAAATCTCCTTCTCTAAACGTAATACTACAAAACTAATCGATTTTCATGGCAATATCAGGCGAATTCAGCTGCCACTTAAAGCTGCGGAGCTTATGCTTGAACAACCTGGATTTGTTCTTTCTCCTTTCGACGATCTTCGCAGGACCGGCCGCCTTGTTGCCCTGCGAGCTGAAGATGAGCTTTTGCCTAATAAATTTTACTTCCTTGTTCCTTTCAATAGAGTTAACCTTAAAATTTCAGAAGCGGAAATGGTATTTCTGCAGTCTGTAAACGGGAAAATGTCACGAAAGAGACAAAGAGGGGCTAAGGTTTTACCGGCTGTACCAGTGGAGAGCGAAGTCCAGCATTCGGAAGAGGATGTTGGTATATCCGGTAGCCGGTTGGGGAAGTGCAGGGTTTGGACTCCGGCTTTGGATCCAATCTCTGAGGATCAAGAGCAATTTTGAACTTTCCGTTTTCAGCTCCTTTTTTAGTGAACTTGTTCATATCATCAATTTTTTTTCTGCTCATATACAAAAATTGATCGTAAAATTGTAAAGTTGGGGTAATTTTAGTATTTAATTAGAGTTTAATGAACTCTGTTTCAGCCACTACTCTCTAACTATTGATTTTCTTCTCTCTGTTACTTGTACTATTAAGGATAAGCTTAAAAATGAATGAAAATAAATATAATGTCATGTTTTCCAAATAATTTTGTTAAATGAAGCTCAATCTTTTTTATTTTATAATATATTGGAGTTTATTATGGTTGGAAATACCTCGTTTACCCTTAAATGAGTCAATTGAATCAAATATTTCGATCCAATATGAGTAGTTGATTTTTGTTTGAAAATAAATAATTTTAATTACCACATTATAGATGACAAAATAAAAATTTAAAACCAGCGAAAAGAAAAGGAAAGTGATCAGCACAGATATATGTGTAGGTTTCCAATAAAAAACAAAAAAAAAAAAAGTTTTTCAGTTATTTATTATGAAAATAAAATATGGAAATGGATGTACAAAATATGGCCTCATACATTAATGGGGGTGGATCTACCTGCACTTGTGGCGGATTACTGCCTTCACATTTTGGGAAAACCGAATATTAGTATTTTGCTGAATGATACTGACAAGGAGATCATTAGATAAAGTTAGTAGTAGAGGAATATAAGGGAGCAGGAAGTTGTTGGTTTGAGTCCTGGTACTGAAAAAATTAGTATGATTTTTGTTTTTAGTTGATTTAATATATCATTACTCTATTTAACTTTTTTTAAAAATTTTACATATTCACCCTGTATATTAATTTGACTCCAAGTTGCCAAATTTTTTTACCTTTCATCGTGGAATGAATATACAAGCCCAGCAACTCATAATACTTATCTTGATAGGAATAGTTTCGTTATGCAATGTGTACTTATAGCTAATAAGCTTACGTTTAGGTTCTTGAAATTGGTTTTTCAGGTCTTGTTGTTATCATATTTACTTATTCATGTGACATTATAAGGTCAATGTGCTTATTAGTCACTATATATAACTTCAACACTAACTCACTAAATGTGTTACACAAATCAAACAGTAGTGTTGTGATTTATCATTTATGTTTGTATCTCACATTTTTTAGTTTTTAAATGAATATTAATATGAACAAACTATTTTAACTCATCTATTCATGTTGAACATCAGAATACAATATCGACTTTGATTCAACAATTAAAACTCTTTTAATGTCTAAGTTAGTGCCTAGATCAGGTATGTATGTATATATATATATATATATATATATATATATATATATATATATATGTAGAGAGAGTATAGGTAAGTGGAGAGGAAGGCTTACCTTAGGTTGTGAGGCATGACCCTTAATATAGGGGTGTCGGATATTCTGTAGGCCTTTATTTGGATGGGCTTTAGTAGGTGTGGGCTTGGTATATGGATATTACCGACATGTCCCCAGTGCTTTAAAATACAATTATGTATTATGATAATTGATGCATGGTGCGTATTCTGCCTTAGGCATGGAAAGATTTCAAAGGAATTTTATTAATGTTGTGTTGGAATCCAATTTTACACTACCGTAAATTTCCAATTAATATGAGTCTCTCTCTATCTATCTGTTCTCAGCATATTTGAAATTATTGTGAATAACGAAATTATTGAAATGTATATTAGGTGCGATTAATAAGTATAATTATTATTGAAATGTATATTATGCTAATTCGGGTGTGGTTCTACAATTCTGTGCAATAATTGTCCATTCTAAGTTATTAGGAGCCTATGGGCCAGATAAAAGTGAACCACTTTTAATAAATAATATTTTCTGAAATCGTAATTTTTTTATTTATAAATGTAATGAAATTGCTAATAAAATTATCAAATTCCATGCTACAAAATAAAAAAATTTGACATTACTAGTGATAAAAAAAACATCAGAATGGTCATAAAATCATATTCACAAACATTTCTAACTACAAAATCATTACAATAATAGTGTTTTCATCTGTCATCGATTTTTTCTGGTATACTTTTCAAATAAATAAAATGAAAAATTAACGGTTGATAAAAACATCAATGAAATAATTGTCAAAATTCATAACGAAAATACATTATATTTTTAATATATTAAATTTTAAATAAATTAAAATACATGGTTTTATTATCATTGTACATTTTATTTGAACAAAAATGTCCATGAGATATAATTAAATATTGGTACTGTGGATATGGGGCTTTCCCGTGCCTTATAGCTAATAAAATTATCAAATTCCATGCTACAAAATAAAAAAATTTGACATTATTAGTGATAAACAAAACATCAGAATGGTCATAAAATCATATGCACAAACGTTTCTAACTACAAAATCATTATAATAATAGTGTTTTCATCTGTCATCGATTTTTTCTGGTATACTTTTCAAATAAATAAAATGAAAAATTAACGGTTGATAAAAACATAAATGAAATAATTGTCAAAATTCATAACGAAAATACATTATATTTTTAATATATTAAATTTTAAATAAATTAAAATACATGGTTTTATTATCATTGTACATTTTATTTGAACAAAAATGTACATGAGATATAATTAAATATTGGTACTGTGGATATGGGGCTTGCCCGTGCCTTATTTACAAACCCGTGAAAGTATATTGTTATATGGTCGGTCCAATTTTTATCTCCCAAATCACGTTATTGGTCTCCTCCGTATATAGTATAGTTCAACTTTAATTTTCGAAAGTATTAATGTAATCAATAATATAACTATATATGGTAATCTTTTAAAATGCATGGATCATTGTAATGCTTACTCATTGCTCATATTCCTAAAAAGTTTGTCTTGCATGTATACTGTCAATCATGCGGTCACATTCATTATAGTAACTAAACGCATTCATTTGTCAATTTGATTGATTTATATACGAAATTATTTGATTTTTTAGCTTGGCGAAGATACATACATGTTAAAAAGAAAATGGCTTTGTGATAAAGGTGTATTAACTTATCCTATAAAACATGTGTTTTCGATCTTTAATAATAATTCCATAACCATCTCATCTTTCCAAAAATGCATCATTTAAGCTTTTGTGTTGCTCTAAACCAATCTCAGCTCTTCAAGTATTGATCACATGGTATCATGCGTCAAGTTAGATAAGTCAAATAATCCTAACTTTCACATGACATGTCTATGTAAAAGTTTCAAAAAGGTACCTACCACAAAACTCAATCTTCATCGTACCTTCTCCCCCTTCGTCTCCTTCGCCGGACAAATTGCCGAGCTTAAAAAAACATAGCAAGATTACAATTAACAAAACATCCACTCAAACTTACAACTAAATCAGTTTCTTAATCACAAGTGAATCCATGAAAGAGTAACCATTGAAAGCTAAACTAAAAAAGCCCCAATTTTTCAAGAGAAAAAAATCCTAAATTATAAATAAGAAATTGAACTGCCTTACTATGAGATAAGAAAGATTGATGAGCTAATTAAAGAACGACTTCTGATTGCGAATATATCGAAAAATGGGATAAATGATGGATTCTAATTGATATGAGGTCAAAGAGCTGAACTGAGTTCCACCAGAAAACTAGCCGAGATTACGAAATCAAATATCCAATCAAACTACAGCCATTGACAATTCAACACAGTTATAGTATCGTGACCATGAATGGCGAGAATAGTACGAATATGAATACAGGTAAACAGAATTCGTTATCGTTCTCTTTGGAGAAAAAATGTGAAATTTGAGACAGAGATGGCATAGATGATAAGCAAATGGAATAAAACTAGGTTGAAGGGACGGAGGAGCCGGAGTTCGTAATTTGATGGAGTATGGTGGTGCCGGAGCTAGATGGTGAGTGAAAAATAAAGAAAAAAAATTTACATTTTAATTTTTTAATCTTTAATGCTTCACACACGTACCTAATTTTTCCAAGTCACCCACATTAGCTGACACGTTAGATTGAAAGATTTAAATGGTGTACTTTTTAAAAGATGAGGTAGTTACGATATCGTTTTCAAAGTGCAGTAACACAAGATTTTTCAGGATCAATTGGAGTATTTTACGATGCATTATGCTAAAAAATCGTGGTTATATCCATGTGTAAAAGCAAAAACTATATAACTATTGTGAGCTGAACTTGAGATTGACTTGTAAGTCCAGATTGAACTAGGTCCGAGCCTGATTTTTTTAAATTCAGGTCGGGCTAAGTTTGGATTGACATTTTTAATTGGAGTTTTTAGGTAAATGTCTAAGGTACAGCACATAAATTTCACTAAACTTTTATCAAATTACAAAAAAAATCCTCTTCAAGTTTCAATTTTACATTATTATGTAAAAATTTTATCAAACTTACTTTTCTACGTTCTAGGTATATAACAGATGTGTACACAGTTTGGGTGAAAAGGCGGCAAACTGGAATATATAGTATATATATAACATATATATAATAGTATATATAGTAGACATATAACAGATATACAACACATATACATATAATAAATATATAACATGTATATACCAGAGCGTAAAAATGTAAAATCAAAATATAAAAGCGTATAAAATCGGAACATAAAAAACATAAATAAGTAAAATGAATTTTTAAGAACGTATTTTTGTAAATAGTAAATGAGAACAAAAGCAACAATTTTCCTTTTTAATTAGTGGAAAGTCCGAAAATATATCCAGCTCGTTCAGCTTAACAAACAAGTTTACACAAGAATTATAATTTAGTGTATAATTGCATTATATAATTATTTTATATTTACGAAGTAATTACTTCTTTACCTTTTTTAATTAGTAATTGAAAACTTTGATCAAATGGTTAATTAAGAAAAAATAATAATTGTTTTTGTGAGAATGCAAGGCGAATATATTTTGATACGGTAGAAGTTCGATATTTTGAAATAGAAACTTTTTTGAAAACTTTGATTAGTTTTTAATGGTGTAACATCAAAGTGTTTGAATTTATATATTTTTATTTAAATTTTTTAATCAAAATGTTTACAATATCTTCTAATATTATTATACATGTTCTACTTTAAAGCAAAGAAATTGTTTAGTTTTTAAGAAGTGTTCGCAAGATTTAATTTTATATTTTTTTACCTCTAAGTTGTTTTGTTTTGAAAATTAACTATTTTACTTGGTTTCGGCAATTTTACTCGAAGCCTCAGACTTATTTTACTTTTTAGCAACATAGTTTCGGAGTTTCTTCGTTTCTTAAAAGTTTATCCACATCTTATGAGATTCGCGGTTTATAAATATCTTCATAGCTTTTGAGCATCTTGTGTCCAAATTATATTCCAAACTTCATACATTCTGAGTATTTATTTTGGAACATTTTTTCGTAAATAATATATTAGTTGATGTAGTTATAGTTGAACAATTCCGTGACTTACGTGCATAAATCAATTTTCAATATAAAATTGTTAGGTACTTGAGGTGATAAAAGCATATGTATATACAAAGTCAAATACATGAAACTGAAAAATCCAGAAAAGTAAGTTTCAATTCTGAGTAGATCAAGCCAAATGTAGAAATGGGTCAAAAGTAGAAATTAGTTAATAAAAATAAATAAACACGACCTAATCTTGATTACCAGTTTTAATTACCAAGTCCACCATCATATCAGTCACATGATGGAGCGGTTTAACAAACACTTCCTACAAAGTAAAACCCCAAATTCTCTTCCTATAATTATATATACAATTCACAAATCCCTTTCAAATCAACCTAAAATCTCATTATTCTCTGATTCATTGTCGTTTGTAGTATTACAATGGGCAATTCTATCACAACCCGCCAAAAATCGTTCACCGGTACCGGAAAAGTTATTCTGTCCGACGGCAGCGTCTATGAATTCGACAACGCCTTAACAGTGGCTGAGCTCATGTTAGAACATCCGCAGCAGGTTGTTGTCGAATTCCGACCAGATTTGTCAGCAAAACGGCCAACTCCATTGCCAGCCGACATGAAGCTAGAAATGAAAAAGGTATACTTAATGTTACCGGTGAAGAGAGGAAAGCCGGCATCATTAACCTCGGAGGAGGCGAGGCTTGTTCTTTCGAGTGCAAACTCGGTTCTAAGATCGCGATCTCTTATTACATCGACCAGGTTTTTGCCTCTGTTTGCTAGGATTTGTCCTGCTGGTTTTGATGAAGTTGGAAAGAGTTTTGTGATAGAGAAAAAGGAAAATGTGGAGAAAAAGACACCGAATTTGTTTGATTCAGAGCACTTGCCGGAAAGTTTTGAGAATCGGCCTGAATATCTGAGCAGGCAAATTTCAGGGAAAGGGTGGAAACCGAGCTTGGATACTATTACGGAGAAGAAGGTAGAGAAAAAAAAGCCTCACTGGTTGGTTATTTCAGTTTGAAGTTTAATTATTGCATATTATTAAAGTAATTAGAGACAGCTGATTGTCATCATTTGTGTTAATGTGTAATTTGTTGAGTAATTCTTCGTGGGATCCAAACCTTATATGCTACCCCGTTTATGTATGTATCTTTTTGTATTCATCTGGTTCACCGGAGCTTTATCTCAACTACATCCAATAGGTATGTACTAATATGACGATTAGTACAATTCTAAACCGCTTTGATCCACTTTTGTTATAGGTCTAGTTTTGAGTTTTTTTTGCTCAAACTTAAATGTTGTTATTATAAAACAATTTTTCCTTGAGGTGGTAAATTTTGAGACCTGGGAAGTCAATAGCAAAATCCTCATACACATTTGATAATTATATGCTTATTACTTATGACTAATCATATTAGCCTTTAATTTCTGAGTTTTTCGTAAAATTTATAATAAATCACCTTTCTAGTAAAGTAAGAAATTATCATAAACACTGAAATACAAAATACATTTTAACTAACACATCAGTAAAAGCTAAATAAATCAAATAAAATATTCTCTCAAAATTGGGAAAACATACCGCCATTTTAAGTGTTAATAACTCTAAATTTACAATAAGAGATATTCTTCTTATTTTATGAATGTTTGAACTTTCAAGTTTCTTATGAATAATACAGATAAGAACTTGAAAGTTTTAAAAATAATAATAGCACAATACGATGGCCTTAATGAGAGATGTAAAAGGAACCTAAACTAAAAAAAAGTATAATCATAATTGGGTGCTAGTGATAAACTAATATTAAAATGAATTTTCTCTTCCTAAACCGATCTTTCGAAGAAAACCCATATATTGACAATTAAGAGCCAAATTATTTTTTATAATCAATTCACACTCAATCATTTATTATATGAAATTGACTGCACTCCAAAAACTATAATTATAGTAGCAGCTTGTTGGAAAAATTACTAAATCTAACTTGAGAAGGTTTCTTGCCTTCATATTCCACAACATATTGCTTTAATTAGTCCATTATCAATTAATTGACATTAAAAAACAAATTTTGTTAATCCCATACGTATGTTGCATGGATTAAAATACAATATCAATAAGTACTATTTAATGATGTTGTTGGAGATTTATGAGATTCTAATCTGCCAAAGTTCAACGTTGAAGAAAATTTAAATTACGTCCGTTTAATTAATATATCCGGTTTGCATAAATATTGCACAATTTAGGGGTATATATGGACTTATGCATAGTTGTGGGCGATGGAACCTCGTTAGGCAAAGTTGATAAACCAAGTCCTCTACTGATAGCAACTATTCAACCAAATCCTTAATCCGTTATTATCCCACTAAATAAACTTTAGTTAAATTGCATTTTATTTTTAATATAGAGACTCGTCAACAATATTAGGCTATAAATTGTAAGTATTTTGATATCAAAATTGGTTTATATTACTACAATATAGTTAAATAAGTATTCTGAAATATGTATGTATAAATTAATTTCTTTTATTGATTGCCTATTAGCTACGATCAATTGAACAATGAACTTTAACCTGTAATAACACAAAGTGAATATTTACAAATATTTCAGTACATGTATTTGCCACGAGAAATTAATGGGGTTAGTTAAAGTAGTAATTGACTTGGTATCGTTTAAACAAAATCTCAAGTTCGAGATTTATGAATGCAGAAATCTTTATTGAGAGACTCACCTACTACAACCAGGTGTGTGATCCCAGATTGATCTAGATATAATCGGGCTAAAGTTTCAGTGAATTCAGATGAGCTGATATAGCCTTATATGATTATATGAATTAAAGTCTACATCTAATTGTTATTATTAGCTTTCTTGACAATTCTATATATTCTTTTATTAGTTAGTTGAGGAATAATGGCCGATTAACTGATAATAATAATAATAATAACAATAATAATAATAATAATAATTATACTAATAATGAATATTAAATATTAAATATATAAATATTAGCATGTTCAATGATGGAACTGTGCTCAATAAAGTAAGTACTCAAATTATAAATACGCTCTCATACAAATTAAATTTTATGACAATTTTGTATCAAATGGTAGTATATTTGAACTTTGAAACATATATAAATAATATTTCATATAAATATATGTAACCTTCATATAAATTTGAAGCTAAATATTAAATTTATTTATTTTTAATTAGAGTTTGTATGGGTAAAAAGAGATCGCCTATTCTATTATATAAGTACATGTGATTTGTCAACAGAAAACGTAGAAGGTTTAGTCAACCTCATATACTTTTGCCAGTTCAATAATGCAAAATCAATTATGAGTTTTTCCTTCAATTATGTTTATGCATAAACTGTAATCTTTACAAATTTATTTTTTCTCCTTTCAAAATCTCTCAATTGCATGATTTCTTAATAACAATGTTGACATATGTGTGTGGTTTACAGAAAAAGTCGTTTAATAAGGTTTTGGAAGCCTGTTAACCCATGAAATTTTCGTTTGATAAGAGTTATTAGGCCCAAAGATTGGCAATCAATTTTGAGCTTCATTGGACCTTATCCTCATAGCATATTTTACATTTGGTCTTTTGTCAAGTTTTTACTCTATATCATATTTCATTATATTATAAAAAATATTCATTTTTAAATAAAAAAACGGTGATAAGTAAACAACATCTAATTAAATACGTGCTTCGTTTATTTATTCGCTCATATTTTCATGTATGAAGTTAACTTGAATAGATGAATATGAAATTTGGGAAAATTATAATCTACATTATGGTTTGAAAAATTATAATCTACATTAGAAAAATGTTTCAATCAAAACCTTTTGTTTCAAAATTAAAAAGACTAGAATGAAAAGTAATCTTCTTCTCACTCTTACATTTAGAGAGGGGTAGACACACCTAATTTGACATTAAACAAATTATGAAAAGAACCCACTGTTGTGATTTTTAAGATCTTCCTGTCATGATTTTTATCAGAAATTTAGTATTATTGTGAACATAAAGAAGAAAAAAACCTTTATAAATACATTATACCACTCTTATACCATGTATAAGGCCTTCGTGAAAATGTAGTAAAAAATGGTATTATTCCACTATTATGCTGTGTATAAGCATTTGTTTGCATACATCCTCAACATGTTCGATGGAATACTTGACCTGAAACAAATGCCTTATACCACTCATATACAAGGTATAATGACTTCGTTTTAAGTTAAGCAATTAATCGAACATGTAATACCACTCTTATACAAGGTATAAAGCCTCTATGTTAATTTTTTTTATGTTGTAGACATAAAGGGATAATGTACAATATAAATACACTATACCAATATAATACCATGTATAAAAACTTTCATATCAAGTTTAAAGTCTTCTTGTCATGATTTTTGTGTGAAATTCAATATTGTTTAAACATAAAGGAGAAAAATGTCTATATAAATACGTTATACCACTCCTACACATGTATAAGACATTCATGAAAATATAGTTAAAAATGATATTATACAACTATTATACCATGTATAAAATTGCGATAAATTATTTTTTTGATAAATTATTTTAAAATGAACAAAATTCAAAGTGTTGATTAGAATTAAAAATCAACAATTTGTGAGATATAAACGTTTAAAGTTACGAAATTCGAATTAAATATATGATACAGAGGGTAGTTTCAAGTGATTGACATAAACAACGTAAAATAGGATAAAAAAAAATGAAATAATGAAATGAAAAAGTTAATAATATTTTTTTTTGTTATAAAAGTAATAAAATCTAAATTTTTTTTATCATTTTCTTTAATTTCCATACAGGATGACAATACACACGTAAAACCCCACAATCAGGTAATTGATGGGTTTATATTTAGGGAAATAATGAAATAATGAAATGACAAAGTTCATAATACTTCTTTTTTGTTATAAAAATAATAAAATCTAAATTTTTATATCATTTTCTTTAATTTCCATACAGCATTACAATGCATACGTAAAACCCCACAATCAGGTAATTGATGGGTTTATATATGGGAACACCCCCCTAAACTTGGTTTAGAAAATCGGATGCTACCCTGAAGTCACAAAAGGTCCAGATACCACTCTTAAGTTGGTAATTTCGAACCAGTTAGCCCCCTCAACGTCATGTGTCAGAATCTAGTTGACTTGACTTTTCAAAAATGTCATTTTCTGATTTTTATCTCTACAACCAGAAGTTGACATGTGGCATTAGAGGGGTAAACTGGTGTAATTTTACAAAGTTAGGGGGATGATTGGTCCTTTTAAAAGTTGAGAGTGACATCTGTTTTCTGGTCCCGATTTGTCCGGGGAAATAATATATAATATGCATGGAATGGGTTCCCCCTAACAGACTGCTAAATTTTCCTTTCCCATAGTCACCTTATAATTATTTTTATGTTTTTGCATAACCGATTTAAATACCTGTTTCCTTTTTTTCTTTCGTTTGGATATATGATAAAATTACACTTTCTATCCCTAATAATAATTAATCGATGTTGATGAGAATTTTATTATAGTAACGTACACCTTTAGTAAGGAGTAGGCCATTAATGAAAATAGTTGCTGGATTATGATTGATGGTCCAACTTATATTATCTACGAGGTAATATTAGTTCTCGCAGTAGTAGAATTCTACACTAAATTATTCAACAGCTATTTTTCTTTCTTATTGATGATCAAAATGGGTTCTCACTTAACCAATTATGATCATGTTAATCTCAATATCAACGAGTCTATATGTTTCTAAAAAAATGCAGATAAGTTACGTATTTCTATTATAACTTTTGTTTCTTACACTAATTATTTTATTTACTCCTCACAAATTTTGTTCAAGTAAGAAATTCCGTACCAGACTTATAAAATTGAGAATAGGTCGAGACCTCAATTCAAGATTCTCTTTAATGCTACATATTAGAAATTGGACATGTGTTAGATTTTAATTTATTGTTTCAATTTTAAGTTCGTATCTTATTTTTTCTATTTCTTTTTCATTAAAATTAACACATGGTAATTTTTAAAATGGACGACAAGGAATAGGAAATGAGAATTAATTTCAATTTAATTGATAGTTTGGTAAAATCCCGGACATGACCGCATTGGAACTGAATGACAATCTCATAGACAGGCCCGCTCGGCCCACAAACAATAGTATCAAACAAATAGTAATAATTGGAAACCAGTAAGAACAAATCCAAAATTGAAAACAATAGAAATATGATTATTATGACTTGTGAGTCTGAAAATAGTGCAACAATGAGCTGTACATCCATAACTCGTGCCTATGCCTATGACTTGCAAACACATGAGCCGTAGACAGTTTTTAATTATGAAGCACGCCGGGTTTTGAAATCAACCTTACAATTATCATTTTCATTTCCTAAATTGGCAAATTTTACCAAAAACAGAAATCGTAAAGTACGAATATACCAACACATACATACTATTCACTCTATTTTCACATTCAACCATGTTACTCGTTTTTATTCCTTTTCAAATAATTATGGAAATTGTTTTAGACCATGCTTTCTGCTATTATACCGACGCATATAATTGTACGTTTTGGTATGTTCGCACTGCAGTTTGGTACGTTAAAATCATCAATTTTTAAATTTATTATATATACTTATTGACTTTATAATTTGATACTGCGGTGTTTTAAATATTCCTCTGGAATTGATTTAGCAGCTGGGATGATAGTAGTAGAACTAATATTAAATCAGTACAAAGCCACTTGACTTATATGATTTATGCACGTATGATTTATAAACAATTTGTACAAAATTCCGCAAAACGAACTTCATAAATCTAATGTGTCATTATGACAATAGTCCGAGTTTTAATGGTCAAAATTATAATTAGACTTTATCCATTTAAATTTATAGATCATAGAGCTCAATGGTATAATCTGAAAATTTCTTACGCCCATTATTCATTATAAGCATTTTGAAAGTTTCAATAACACTGAATTTAAATACTATTTAGACCCCGGGCATGATCGGGTTCAGTCTAGGCCCAATCATGCCTAACAAAAAATTTACAGCTCAAACCCGACTCAACTTATAAAAGTAAAGATTGAGCTTGGGGTTTTATAAAATAAAATAAAAATTCATGCTCGCATACCTAATAATTAAATTTTTTAAAAAATTAAAATATTTAGGGTAAATTTAAAAATCATGCTCTGTGATTTGACTGTTTTGAAAAAAGTCTTTATGAAATTTTGTTTTGTAAAAGGATGTTAGCGATTCTAAAAGTTAGCAAAAACATAATTTTCAATTTCAAATTACGTAATAAAAAATTCTTGTAGCAGAGTTACTAAAATGAGTAAATTACAAAAGTTAGTTCAATTTTGATGTATAATTTTTAAATAACATGGTTAAAATTATAGGAATATTTAGTTAAATAGATTTTGAACATTGATATATCTAATGAAAAAAATATCTTTATCCTTAATTTGCTAAGTTTTGTTTAATTTGCTAAGTTTTGAAATCATAAGCATCCTTTTACAAAAAATGAAAAAAAAAAGTTTTTGCAAAAAAGTCAAATAATGGGTTATGGTATTTAAGTTTACACAAATATTTATTAATAAAAAATACTGTTATTAAAATAATTGTGAACACATTTTTAAAATATATAGTTTAAATGCTAATTTTACTAAAAAGATTGAAATTTTCAATTAAATAAAATTTTTCATTAGTATTATATGAAATAAATAACAATATTTTTAATTATTTTAATTAATATTTCGGACTGGGTATGCTAGACTTGAGTTTAATACAAAAATCAAACTTATCATATACAATACTTGGGTCACTTTGTGTTAGGGTATGGTTCATGATCAATCATGAACGGATCCCACTGATTGATGGACCGTGCCCAGTTTTAGTGTCACCTAATCTCCAAATAACTGATAAGAACAACCCAATTTGTACCGTCGTGTCAACTTTACCACATTAATTTAATTTGATTTACAGAATGTGCCTGGAGAAATATTCACTCTATTGTCAAGGCCTAATTCAGAACAATATGAATTATACCTTTATTTATTAAATTTCAACACGTAATAAACTTAATTACATAAAACATGTGAAAATTATAATTCGTCGAGCATTCAATTTCCATTGCCGAAAAGACCTGTTGATAATTTAATTGTTTAATTACAAAATTTGTGAAGTTGGGCGATGAAAGTAATTTCTGGCGGTTTGGCAAATGATGACCGTCTGTATTCAGCACTCTAAATTAATTATTTTCGAGATATAATGTAATAACAACAATTAATAATAGCAATCACAACACCCTTAATTATTAAACTCCATATTCAAAAACTTATTTCATGGAGCAGGCATAATAATTGCAAATGAAGAAATTTTATAGTACGATGTATTAATAATTCTATTGACAGAACAATTAATTGGATTCTATTTATGAGCCTCCTCTCGAAGAATCAAATTATATGATGATGCTTAATTATATCCCAAATTAACCAAATTCCAATCGTGCATCTCCTGAGGAAAGCATTTGATAATGGCTAGTGATTTTACATAAAAAAGACAAAAGCATCACAGTATGAGGTTTGGCAATTGCATATGCTATGCCTATCAAATTATTACCATCATTATTTTTTAGCTTCATTCTTCTTATATCAACAAATATCATTTTTCTCATATCAATAAATATCTAATCTTCAATTTCACCATCATATTACAAATGTACTGCGTGCTAGTACTTTATATCCCACTACTTTATTTTTGTTTCACCATTGATTGTATAACTAGATTCCCCAACATAATTACTCTCTCTACTCATTTCTCCGGCCCGTCTTAAATTATGTATCTTAACGTGGTCTTGACCAAGAAATTTAAGGATATGGTATGCTTAATTTATCTTATTAATTTATGAAGAATCAAAGTTTAATTTTATCTATGTTACAGAGGTAATAGCAACTTTTCATATTTATACATGGTTTGATTTGTGAAATATAACATAATAAATTAGGCATTTTTTTAAAAAATCAAAGAAAACATATATTATATTACCTTAAATCAGCGTTATTGTGTTTACATTAAATATAACGTAAAATCTTCACCCCACTTCAACTATGACATTTAAATATAATGACTTTAACCACTAACTTGGAACAATGATCACACTTTATTTCAATATATTATGAGAATAAAAGACAAGTTAAATTTTATTTGTGAACTTAAATATACATTTGTTATCTCTGAGTTTATAGACTACATGCTAAAGCTGATCGAGTATATTTAATATCTGGACATAACAAATAAATGAGCTAATATGATTATGAAAGTTTAAGTTCCAAATGGCACCAATATGCTTATATTTCTTATAAGCAAAACATTCCATTAAAGAAAGACTGGAAGATGGAGTGAAGTTTATGAAAAGGATTTTTTTACTTTAATTTTTGTAAATTTAACTTATTTATATTGATTTTTTAGTCCAGACTGGGGACATGACTTAAGGGGGGAAAGGCTTTTACAAAAGGATGAGCAATTGTGGGATAAATAAAAAAGATTCCTAAAGGCAATAAAGCTGTAAATAATAGCCCAGAACCAGAACTCGTCCTCATCGACATTTTGATAACTTTTCACATGATCTCAATTATTGCAATCATTCCCTGTTTCATCTTTTCATTTTTTTCAATTTTACATCTTATCAACTCCTACTAAATCTCCCTTATATTCGTTCATTATATAATTAGTTCCCCTTGCAACTACAATTAAAAATAAATGAAATCCTAAATTCGACCAGTTTTGATGTTTTTAAATACATATAAATTGCATGTGAACTGAGAAGCAATGTGTGAACTTTGAAGAGGGAGTGGTCAAATATATGCTACTCCTAGCATCAGGCAGTATTGAAGGGCCCTGAATTCCTAGCTTGGGTTCTTTCAAAATCAAAAATTAGTTTTTTTGACTTCCTTGCTACTCATTTTTACGTATTTATTTATTGTATTTTAAAATATAGTATAAAACAAAAGTATATCTCTCGTCACTAATTAATGGTGCGACTTTTTTTGTATCGTTGTCATGTTTAAAATACATTGACAGAGTGTGGATAAAGTGTACTGTTCATACATAATTTGGAACACAATTATTTTTCATGGTATATTTCGAGTGGAAGTCCACTACATAACCATGACGTGTCAGAATTTAAGCGGTCTACAAATAGTTAATCCTGAACCATTCATTGTATCATCTCTTGATAAATAAACATAGTTTTCAAATGTAAAATTTAATGCTTTTCAAATTCAAGCAATTCCTGAACAAGTGTTATGATGTTTTTGCAAGTTTTTCTGCTATATACAAAAATTCCAACAAAATTTGACCTGCAAAAGTTACGGTAATAAAGTTTAGGTAGTTGGAAATATACTTATATTAACAATAATCAACTTATTTCTTTTGAAAAATTTTATTCCAATTGACACTGTTATCTAGGTCTTGACTCCTATGGTGTTTCTCAATGTTTCGCGTTACTTTTACAAGATTTTTTTAACTTATAAGATACTGTAAAAAAGAACATTGAAATATTTTCTTAACCTGATTGAGTTAAAGGAGGAATTTAACATTTTAAGTATCAATCCCCTTTCAAACGATGTGTATGTCTATGTGTTGGATTAACAAATATCTCATATTGTTAGCAAGTTAAAAGAATAAAAGATTTATAAGCATGGATCATATCTTCATTGGTAAGAAGTATTTTGGGTTAAGCTCAAAAGCAAATTTGTAAGAGTTTTAAATTTAAAGTGAACAATATCATACCATTGAAGGATATGTGATGTCCTCGAACTTCCGCCAACGACGCCACAGTATGGAGCAACTAGGTTGGAAGGGTCGCTCTTATTTGCACATCTACAATACCCGAATCCAGATTAATCAACCGGTTGGATGAATACATGTCATGTCATGTAAGCTTAAAAAATTAATTTTGTATATATATATATATATATTGTATAAATTCTTTACAAACTGATATAATAAATGATAAAATAAGCTTGTAACTTTTCATTTGTAAATAAATTTTTATCTGCTAAAATATAAATTATCATAAAAAAAATTCAGAAAAAGGTGCTTATAATTTAAAAGGTTTTATAACTTTGATTCATCACCTTATAGCATCAAGAGAGAAACACTTTTGTTTAAATATCTGATAATAATTGATTTAATTTTGAAAAAAATTACAATTCGAAACCGAATTTTTAGGAAGCTTTTGGGGCTGTTCTCCCAATCCACGATGCTATATTTTAATTGAAAATGGAGGCAAAATATGTAATATCAAATATGAGTTTTATTTGATACATTTTGAAACCTATTTTAAGAATCATGATACCTTAATAAAAAAAAATAGTACAAATTAATCAATATTGCGTACTGATCCGTTACCTCGTCATCAATTAAGTGATATTGTTGCCGCCTTATATTTGACTTAAAATATGCCTAATTGAATATAGCTTATGCGGGAGAGTATTCATTGATTCATGCTCCAGCAATTTTAATTAATTTTTAAAGTATTTTTTTGTAATGTGTCATGAGACCCAATTAAGCGGCAGTTAGCACAGGGTTGTGCTTTAACGATTAGATCATCGAATTAGTGGCAATTTTACATTTTTTATATGACACCCAATCATTAATTAAAATAACATGATTCTGTTGATTTTAGAATTAATAAATAATCTTTCATAAATTCAAACTGATTAGCTCTATTGGTTTTTTATTTTTTCCTTTCCATATAATTGGAGCGACCAATAACATGCATTCTTTTTTTCATAATTTTATGACAACAATATTAGAGTTTTTTTAATGTTCAATACTATTCAAAATAGTTAAACACTTTCTTTATGAAAAAACAATATCAAATTTTAAGAAAAATTGATCGTAATTTTTTTCCGGGGATGAAGTGAATAAAAAAAATTATTTAATTGAATTGAAATTATAATAAAAATGAAAACAATGATAAAAAAAAACGGATTAATGAAGAACACCCGCAAAAAGGGCGGACTTGTTGGGCATCTATAAGGGTAATAAGGCTAGCACTAATTTGAGAAATTGTTTGAATTTGATTGTTTATCCCAAATTCCATTAAAATAAGCTATTTATGCACATGATGGGCCATACTTCTTTTCACATACCACGTGAAATTTCATCCATGGACAGGCGCTTCACTCAGAGCTTCCCTGAGTTTTTTTTCTCACTTAAATTTTTTTATATTCATTTTATGTTAAATGTGTCGTTGATTTCCTTTCTTAAAATGTCTATCATCCCTTAACTTTCAAATTTTCAATCAACTTTTAAAAAATGCATCATTTTATTTTTGGAACACCGCTTGTCAGATTATGGCCGATATAATTTTTCAAAAATGTCATTTATGTTGATTCCCTTCTCTCATTAAAAACTAACACGTCGATTTCAGGGAGTAAAGTAGTATATCTTTTTAAAGTTGAGAGAGCTACAAGGTCTTGTTTTTAAAGATAAGGTGTTAGTTAATCGGGGATTGCTTGGATGAATCTGAAGTCGTAAATATCACTATTGGATTGAAATTATTTCAATGTATCTACCAAATTTTCAATCAGATTAAATCAGAATGTTTAAATAACAACTTCGAATGCAAAAATGTTGAAATTTTTCGAACTCAAATAGCATGACAAATTTCAGATATATATTTGTCCAAAGGGACATCTCCAAAAAACATGAATATTCGGGATAACACAGGATTAGAAAATACATGACTTTTCGGAAAAATGTAGATTTTTTATCCAAAAATTATGCCTTTTCGGGGTACTAATAGAAATAAATATATGTTCGAGCTGCCCAGGCAGCTCGACCCGGACAGGGGCGCTACTCCTTGGACCCCGCTCCAGGGGATGTTGCCCTCGAACTCCTAAATCATGGTAGATATCGAACAAGCATACATTCCACACTGTCTCGACTTGTTCAATGATATATCACTATCGCATTGGTCGATTAGCCAATTCAATTACGCTGATATAGTAACATAAGCGAGTTACGTGATCATTTTCAAATATTACGAGGGTAGTAGGTGGAAGTGTCAAAACTAGGGGAATTAATGATGTATTTGACCAATATTTTAAATGTTATGTTTAACTCGATGACTGACCTTTTTTTTCAAAATAGTTACAAAACATCGAATAAAACCATTGGTCAATTTTATTATAATTATAGAGCACACATATCCCTTCTTGAAGTTCTTATTGGTCACAAATTTATAATATTTAATTACAAATCTATTTAATAATCTAAATTATAGTAAGTGTGTTCATAAAAAAACACTATTGTGTATGTAAACAGTAAAAATGAGAATTAGATTATAAATTTATTGGTATAATACAGCATACATCCCTAGCTAGTTATAGGCAAAGGATCAGAACCCCCCAAACCAAAAGATGTAACTTGCTTATAGAAGAAAATTTGTTTCCCATTGATGACTGAAAACCCCACATTTTAACCTTAATAGTGCAAAAAGAAACTAAATTACTTTTAACCCCTCATCTTCAGCTTTGGTTCTTAACAAACCAACATCGAAAATTTCATTTCAGCGATTCAAAAATCAAAGAAGTGCTTTTTCCATTATGTTCTCCCTAAAATTGATCCAAATAACATCTTACCTAGTACATGCCAAATCAAAGAGTTTTATGAAGACTCGGATTCAAACTAAAACATTTAAGCTCAATATAAAAAAAAGTTATACATCATCAAATTCAACATATTTTTCCGCATACACCATATGTGTGTATTAAGTAAGAAAATAAATATAAAGACAATGTGTATATAAAAAGCAACCTTAGTTAACTGTAGTTTATTTTCTACAAGGAAAGAGGGAAGAATCTTTCGGTGTTGAAGTTACACATTTGCTCCCTTGGATACAAACATGTCCAGAGATTAGGAGCTTCTGCCTTTAATTTACAAGATTTAGCCGGTAATAATTAATGCTTAATTAACTCATTAGCATTATTTTACTTGTATTACTAAGATTGGCTCAAAAGAGATCAATATATATAGTTTATTACTTAAATACTAGTAATATACTTGCTATCTGGCACTTTTGGTGGTTGGTTTTATTAGTTTTCTCAATTCGTTTATACCAATCAATAATTGTTTTGCATTATTTGCTTTTATGGAAATTAAAATTGAGGTTTTGATTTCTAATAGGTTAGCCCCATGTTACTTAGTAATTTGGTATTATGCTTAACTAATTAATATTCCATTACACGTATTGTTCGAATAGTTGCAATCCAAAAACACATAATATATATAATTGTAAATGATCCAACTATCATGAACAATTATAATGTTTGGTTTGATGAAAGTTCGACTTGGTTTGATTTTTATGTATAATTTGTGAAAGAGCCAAACTTGAACAAATTAAAGAAGGCTCGAAAGCATGTAAATAAACACAATTATAAGATTGTAAGAGATTTTTTGAATTAACTCAATAAAAACTTGTGAAATTATATCCTAGTTTTCTAAAATTAAAAAAAAAATTTAATAGCATATATTTTAGGCAAACACACTTATAATATTTATCATCTTATAAATTAAATATGATTGAAGAGGTTGAGAATCGAATAAAAAACTTTTCAATTCACATTTGAAGGTGCACATCAACAACACCTAATCGGTAAATGTTCATCATTTATAATGTAGTGAAAATATGTATAATTAAATCTAATCTTTTGACACGGCAGATAAAATTGAATTCTGATCACCATAAATTTTAGATTTTAAGTCGCTTTTGAAACATGGAGTAACTTTTAACTAATTTTAGAGTAACAGCGCAACTTTTATAAAGAAAACAAATCATATTTTATTTTAGGGTAAACTTAAAAAACATACCCCGTGATTTGATCTTTTTGCAAAAAAGTTCTTGTAGAATTTTTTTTTCCAAAATGATGCTTGTGTTTTTAAAAGTTAGCAAAACGAGGATTCTCAATTTTTAATTACGTCATTACGAAGGGCAATCTTGCTTATTTTGAATTGAGATTTTACAGCTTAATTAATAAAAATATAATATACTTTAGTAATAATTTTTGGAATTTTTTGAGAAGTATAAATATTTTTTTCAATTTAAATGTGATTATGACTTTTAAAAAATCTTAATAAATTGAAAAATATCTGAAAATTATTCAAATTTTGATGTAAATTTTTTAAATAATATGATTAAATCATAGGAATGTTGAATTGATCAAAATTCCTTCTCTAACACTAATATTTTTAAATAAAATTTTTTTTAATCATTTTTGCTAACTTTTGAAATCATATGCATCATTTTATTAAAAAAAATTCCACAAAAACCTTTTCGCAAAACGGTCAAATCACGGGGCATATTTTTTAAGTTTACCCTTTATTTTACTGCTTACGAAATATTGTTCCCCAACTTTCATATCTAGTTAAAAGTCTACCTTCGTAAAAGATTGCCGTCTTATCAATTAATTCCCAGCTAGACTGTGTATTAGTACTATATAAGGGAAACTATATATTTGCTTAACAACACAAACTGATCATATAGAAAAAGATCAATAATTCTATATTGACACCAGTTATTTGACACTCGTTGACACTATACAATCACCACCATCCATCTTGTTTTCATTTTATGGTGGAGATCTAACTACCCAAAGATGAATGGTGTAGATTGTAAAATGTAAATGGGTATCAAACAAGCTAGTATCAATATATAATTGCCGACAATTCGGTTTCAACTTCTATTTAATACATTCGCAATAAGTTGTAAGAAATTCATCTGCAACTAAATACTAGTCACTATTATACGAGTAAAGATACATTAATTTGCAAATCATATATAGGTTTAAAATACACAAATTTATCTATAATCAAAAAAATTATTACATAAATTTCAAAACCTTAAATAAAGGTAAGCTATAACTTTACACCTTACTAGTGATAGAGGTCTTAGCCTAGTGGTTAAGACGGAAGCTGTAGATTCTAAAGATCTCAGGTTCGAATTACATCCGGGGTGAGTTTGGGATTTTTCTTTGCATTTAATAATGTAAGCCCAAATGAGATAAATTCTTTTTTTAAAAAAAAAAACTTTACACCTTACTAACATAGAGGTTAAAATTCCGTTCGACCATAGATATTACTTTTATTTTATCTTAACATGTCATTTCTTCTTCTTCATCATCAAAAATACTAATTCCCTCCATTTTCCCTCCTTTTTTATTTCTGTTAATTTATCATCAAATGAACAACTTGCGATTGAATTCATAGATTCATCAAACCCTTTAACTCATCTAGTTCAAACCCCATCAAATGAATCTCTCCACTTCAATCTCTCCTTCCGAATATGTCGTCACTTTCACTTCCCTCATTAACAGGCTCGCCCGTTGCCACGTCATTCGAGCATATCCCAGCTTTAACACCATTTTCATCTCCTTTTCTAATCAGAATCATAATTTTCTACCAATTTCCCTTTCTTATACATATTCCATACCCGATCCACCAGCACCATTACCTCTGGCAACGACTTGTTAGCTCCGCCTGCCTCCGTTGGAAACATTAAGTCATATAAACTTTACTTCGACCCGAGTTTTCGTACTGTACACATCTGAGCTTGTTGTTCAATTTCCAGTCATTATTAATTCCGGTTCTAGAACACATGAACCCGACTGGAATATAAATTCAGAAAAGGAAGGGATTAAGGAAACATAATAGAAGATAGGAAGAGTAGAGGAGATGATAAAAGTATCTATTTTTCATTTATTATATTCGTATTTTATTCAAACAATATATCCATTTACTTGCGTTTGGGAAAAGAATGCATAATTTCAAGCATTGTTACGAATAGGGGTATTCATCAATTGGTTCGGTTGAGAACTGAACCGAGCTAATTACATTGAAAACTGAATATCTTAAAAAATTGGAACCGAGATCGAACCGATATAAAAAAGTAACCAAACTGAACCAAATAATTTGTTTTGGTTGGTTAGGTTCGGTTCATTTAACCGAACCATTACATGTGTTTGTTTTGATATATATTTTTGATATTTCATGTTCTTATATACATAAATTGATATTTTATATCTTTAATATTTAATAAATTACGATGAAATTACTATAACGTAAAATTGAAATAAATAAGTGACATTCTAATAAGTTATAAACTTAAGGAAACTATACAATTAAAAATTCAAGAAATAAAGTTAATATCATTAATATTTATATTATGAAAATTATGTTTTTTTTAAGTTATTAAATTTAAAACATATGTATAATATATGTAGTTAATATTTTTTTATAGAAACTAGAATTAATCGGTTGGTTCGGTTAACCGAACAGACCTAATAAACAGAAAATATATAAAATGTGCAACCGACACCGAACCGTTATATCTAAAATTGAACCAAAAATTTGAATTTCATTGGTTCGGTCAGTTATTTCGGTTAGGTTCGAAATTTGAACACCCCTAGTTATGAGTGGTGTACTGGCAAATCTAGAAGTCGTTTAATTTGAAAGGGAAATAAAAAAATAAAATGGAGAGAATTAGCTCTTGGAAGAAAAAATTAAAAACTCTGAAAATAATAGAAATGACCTATTAAGATAAAAGTCAAGAGTAATATTTGCGATCAAATGTAATTTTGATCATTATGTAAGTAAGGTGTAAAGTTTAATCAGTGGCGGAGCCAAGATCCCGAATGAAGGAAAGTTTAATCAGTAGCGGAGTTGGGATCCCGAATGAAGGAGGGTGAATTACTTATCATCACAGTTTCACTAAAATTTATCTTAACTTTGCATTTGTCAGATATTATTATGTTTATCAATAATACATATTAGATAACCTTTTTTAGGTTTTGTTTTGATTTTATAATAAAAAGATTTACTCAAAATTATGATAAAAACAAATCAAAACATAATAAATATATAGAGAACAATATCCGTTTGCTGTAATTCAATGAGATGCAAATGTGAAAGTTAAATGTTATCATCCCATTTGTGGCAATAAGAAATAAAATTATTAACAAGATTGTGCACAAAAATGTAATCCTCAAGTAATATAAATTAATAATTGAACAATAATATTCTTTGTAGAATCTGTTAAACTAAAGTGCAACTCTAGTATTTCCTTTAACTCCAAATCATTATTATATAAACTTAGTAAAAAATACTCCATCAAGCATTTGTTTTCATTTTAAATACACTTAAAATATTCACTTCAAATAATCATATTCCTTTTTTCATAATATTTATATTCTAATTATTTTTAATAGATTATATCTGATTTTTTTGCAATTTTAAATTACTTTACTAATTAATTGTTTTACATAAAAAAAATTTAAGTATTACATTAACCATTACAGGTAAACACAACAAAATTATGAGCTATTATAAAAGTTGTGCATTTGTTTTACGAAAAAGTAAATAACACCAAAAGAAAAAAGAAACTCGATTTGTTGTGTGGTTTAAGATTCAAATACCAGCTCATACACATGTTCCCAAAAAAACTAAATAATTCTTGAATAATAATTTTACCGTTCACCGTCTTCCTCAATTCATTCTAGCCATAAACAAAAGGCCATCAACATCTTACATGCCTTTACTCATCAGCTGCCACCCCCATTCTCTCCTCTTACAGCCGAAATTTGTCTATCTTTTGTTGTCTCCACAATCATCATCAACCAAGGATTATCGCCTATCTTTTCTGTCTCAAAATCTTCAATTGTACCAGGGGAGGCGGCTCTACCCAATCACTACAATCATGGGTGTTAAATTAATGAGGTGTACGTAATTTTCCAGGAGCCAGGGGAGGCGGCCGCCAACCTCCGCTACCCCTTGGCTCCGCCATTGAGTTTAATTACCTTTACATTAAATTCTTAAATTCATTTATCATTATATTAGTACGAGTAAAGTTTATGTACTTCTCATGATTTTAAACTTATATATTAAATGAAAAAATAATAATCATTTAGCTAGAAACTGAATGAATTTAAAAAAAACTGCAGCAATTATTGACGTGCAAGCTGTGCACCAAATACAGTCCTTTCCAATAAAAACAAATTCACATTTGATCAGTAATAATATGACTCTCATCTACCAATAAATTCAGTTAAACAAATTAATAAACGACATATGATGTTGTAGTTCATGACAACCATCTTTTGTTACTCCATCTCGTTGTGAACTCGGAATTCTATGTATGTAACAGTAAGAATTGGTTTAATTTTGATACAGAAACAAACTGTAGTGTATTGTTTTAAGTTTGTTTTCAGTTACAAATTTTAGTGGATGGATAAATATGGACTTTATATTAATGTTTATTAAAATAATAAAACCCAAAACTTGTTTAATGTTGAAAATAAAATGACAGGCAGCAAAACATAACATGTGTGGTCAGCAGAAAATCCCAATACGGGTGCATGGTATGTTGTAGTTGAGTTGTTTATTAGCATGTGAACTTTAATTTAGAACTTTTTTTTATTAATTAAATTATTATGGCACAACCAATCCTATCAATACTTAGTACCATTACTGGCCCAATTATTTATACAAATTAAAAGAAACAAGAATAGACTCCACAACACTCATGCTCTACAAACTATACGAAATCACTTATATTCCCATTTTACTACCCATATAAAACAACATATGTAAAAGAAGCCAAGAGAGTTTTACTTATTTTTATAAACTGGCCCACCTATGCAATGTATTATTTGGGAGCAACTATGATTGTACGTTCCAATGCTCTATATTTCCCAAGCAAATTACATCAACTGCTTGTATATATTAGTTTTCAATTCCTTTCTTAAAAGGATTGTCACTTTTGTTATGATAGTGATGAAAATGAAAAACTTTTGTTACCTCATATTTAACGGAGAACTAACAATACGTTTCACGTTATCGCATATTATAATTAATGTTTATATTGTTTCATATTGAACTAGTTTGAGACGGAAACGATTAATTAGAAAGAAATATGATAATTGATTTTTTAAAGTTTGTTTATTGCTTTAATCTGTTGTGTTTAGTATATAACCAGGCCACTTGATTAAGAGTTTATAACAAGATCTATATTGTATATGTTTTATATTCTAACGTGAATATAAAATTTATCACATAAATATTACCTATCACAATACATAATTGCACTGTCAACAATTCAACGTATAATGCGTGATGGCATAAGCTCTAAATCATTTTTCTGTGGTTTATATGTATTTGATGTATATAGAATTATAGATTGATGATCCCACCTAGAAATTGGTCCGTCATGAACAAAATAAATAAAACGGACCTTTTTCGAATTTGTAGTTTTGTACAACTTGGAAGTCTTAGCTGTACAAAAGCTGCGCCTAGCTATATAGTACTCACTACAACACAAACCAAACCCTAGCTGGTAGACCCTTACTTGTTCATGGGCCCCGTCCATCCAATGGTCCCAAACTTATAGGAACACTACCATAGCAAGTTTTCCCTTTGTAGGACCAATTCCTCATTCATCTTTCTTTTTCACTTTGGTTTATTTTGTGAGGATATTTCGTATCTGTTTAATTCAGGTTAAGATTTTGTTCTCTTCAACTTCTGAAATTTGAATTGAATTAAATTTAATTGAATTGAAGTTAATTAAACTAAACTTAATTGAACTGAACTTAATGGACCTGAACTGAACTTCATGAACCTGAATTTAATTGAACTTGATATTAAATATATTAATTATTAAAATAATAGTAAAACCCAATAAATATAAAATAAATAAATTATTAATAATCATTACAAATAATATTATTAATAACTACCTATATAAAATAATTAATAAAACAATTTTAATACCATTAATAAAAATTGTTATAATACGTAAATTCATTTAATTAAAATTTTTTTATTCAAATAATAATTATTGTTAGAACTACACGTGAACTAATAATAATTATTATAATAAATTGTAATTTGGATTCAAATTACCACTTATTATTAGATTAAAAAAACGTAATAGTTGTTTTAATTAATAAATATTTTTATTTTATTATCCCATATCATATTTTCTAATTAATTAATACTATGATTATAAATAAAAATATTATTATATTATAATTACGTTAATACTATTATTATATCAATAATACTAGTAATTATCACTATTTAAAAGTTATTTTTACTATATTTATAATCAATATTAACTACATTAAATAATAATTATTTTTCTATATTAATATTTTTATCATTGTTCTTCTTTTTATTATTTATTACTATTAATTTTTATTAAAGATCAATTAGAATAATTATTATTAAAATTAAAATTTATGGACCTGAACTGAACTTAATGGACTTGAATTGAACTGAACTTAACTTAGCTTAACGGAACAGAACTGAACAAAACTTAACCAAATTGAAGGTCAAGAGATTAGGGCCTAAGTCTTTGGTTTTATTGATAATTCAATTAAGTGCGGTTTTATCAATTAGTGCGTAATAAGTGGAAAAAAGATTAATGATTCGTCATCTAAATATTGTTTTTAACCTTATAATAATTTCTCAACAATTAAATAAAAGAAAATGCAATTTTAATTGCCATAATTTATTGATTCTCATTGCTTTTAAAGCTTTAAACCAACGTGTTGCTATAATTACAATTCTTCTAGAGCATCTTTATTCGACAATAACGACGTGGATTAAGGTGGAAAAAGGTTTGACCTTTAAAGCAAGTTATTCTTAAATTAGTTTGTTTTATGGACACAAAAATCATTTTGAGATTCTCATCTTTCTTCTTCTTATTTTGAATGTAAATTTTTATTTGTATATTTTCATTGGATCTCTTAAGACAATAATTTCATTTAATTACGTTTTATTTTCTTTTTTGTCGGAGTATGAGTGAAATTATTATCAATTGAACTGTAAAAATGTGCAACCAATTGACAATTAAATATATTAATTAACTGGTGTCTTAAAAGTAATTATAAACTTCCGTTTCTTAAAAATAAATTCTAACTTTAATTAATAAAGTGCGTGAATTATAAAATGTCTCAAAAAGAATGCATCATTTTCACGATGTAAAATTTTTTTCAATGTGCCATTCATGTATAATCCCATAATAAAAGTATGTTTCGCATAACAAATTCTTTTTATTCATATGAGTCTACTTTTGGCAAAGACCGTATCGAAATTATTATAATATTGCATTGCTATTTATATATGATTCGTCTTTTTTTTTCCATCACTTAGACTCTTAGAAGTGGGTTTTGGTGTTAAATGTTTTGAAATCTAATTAAAAGTATATGGAATTTGCATTGGATTCTTAGAGGGAAAAAGCGTTTTTAAATTAATATTAAAAGTATGTGATATTATTGAAAAAGCCAATTATATACGAACAATAAAAACTGTCAAATGTATAATCTATAAAAAAAAAAGGGTTTGTTGAATTGCCTAGCCATACATATAAACAAATTTGATCATAATTGGCAACAATAGAAATCATTGATCATGTGATGGTCCATACAGTAACATATGGTCCGAAAACATTAGTAGAAGACAACAGCACTGTCCAGGGTAAGGCTTATCTGGCATTAGGAACACAAATGTGCAGGGAAAAAGGAGAAAGAGAATGACACGTGGAGGCATGGTTGTTGAGATGGCAAGAGATGAAAATACTGGAGGGTTTTGTTGAAAATAAACGGAAACATCATGCCAATCAAATGAATGAAATTCTTGTTTTGTTCGAGTGTAAATTCACCAGTTTTGGTCATAATGGTGAGAAACTTTTCAAATTTCTTTTAATAAATCAGCTTTATTTATGAATATCATTGCTTGGAATCTGGTTGGAAAAAGAAAAATAAAAAAGATTATATTTAAACAGTTAAATTAATCATGAATAAATTTGTACGTTTTTATCAAGTTCATGATGTTATTAGGGACAAGTGAAAATTCGAAGTGTCAAAATATTTACGTCAAATTGCAAAACTAATTGATATATTTAGCATTTCCTGAAATATGGCGAGACATTTTGCTAGAAATCATAATATAAGGACCGTAGTAATTTTGGAGCATGTCTCAATAGTTTAATGAGCCAATAAATCTATATAATGAGAGTATTCATTTGAAATATTCACGTTATAAATTTAATTTCTCCATTAATTACAATGAGTATAAAGTTAGATAGATTTCGTACCTAGTTTTGTTATTCACTGTCCTCTTAATATATATTGTTGAGAAGATAATTTCATGTTTGAATTTCAGTAATTTATAAAAAAATAAATTTAATTAAAAAATTATATTTCATTTTTGAACATGCAAAATTATGTATAATTTTCAAAATAATGAAATAAACTAATAACTTGATGAAACTAGTATTTTTATCAATTATC